>WOVY01006560.1:0-135479 GCA_013436015.1 Rhipicephalus annulatus
GGAGGTAAGCAGAAAGCAAGTATCTGGTTTGTTACTTTGCACTGTGGAAGAACGATGGGAGACACAAGAGTAAGAAGGAAGAAATGATAAGAGATGGAATGGAGGGAAGGGCATGTACGAGACACTGGAATGCCGTAAATTATTGACTCGGTGGGGTCACTCGCAAAAACTTCGGCAGAGCGTTCATCGCTTTCCGGCACGATGTTTTATGGTAGCCAAGGTACTTGACACACACCTGAACACAGCCTGTTTTGGATTCGGCAATGGTATGAACTAGAATATGATCAACACTGGTGTTCGCCATACACTTATTCGAAGCGTCATCATTCGACCACCGAAATGCCAAGGCGTGCGCTTTCCAATAATAAGGTAACTTACGCGTGCTCTTTTGCATATATCACACAGCGTTTGAGGAATGCGACAGCAGGGTTCGCAGCTTGACCTGGCGAGAAGGCGCTCTGCCTTGGTGCCATTGCGCTGAACTACGCGAAAAAGATCGTAGGTACCAGCAGTGAATTGTTGTAAAACTTCACTGAACCAAATGGCGAAACCACCCAGCCCAATACCATTATTCAGAAAGATACCAGGGTAGGAATAGATAAGACACGTTTGTGAACCATCATGCATGTGCGTAGGAAGGGCAGCGAGATCAGGGCCGCATATCACCCCACGCATAAAGACATCACGGCTTCGACTACAACGAAATTCCAAAATATGAAGCTTTTTCTTTTGATCTTTCTCTGTAATTTATTCGAGAGATTCTGAGGGATGACACATTCTTGATGGAACTGCCGGTGCAGTGTTGGTGGACTTTGACACGAAAAACGCTTTCATGTTATCACCCACCAGAAAAAATTTGAACAACTACATCCGTCGAAAGTTCACTATCCTATAGGTGTCCTGCTTGCACAGTCCACTTATTGCTTCTATTATTAGTAAGAATACAAATCACAAGCCTGAATTTCATTATTTCAATTCATATGCATGACATCGCACTACAATATCATGGTGGAGGACCGCTTTTGCTAGTTTCACGCCAGAGGCCCATTACACCGCTGTAGTGAAACAAAACGTGTTACTCATGAAGCTTTTTAAAGAAACGTTGTGCGGCTTTTATTTCAAAGTTTTACAGTAAGGCTGTGAAATATCTGTCCAGTTATCCACTCTTAATCACTTTGTTGCTTTACCATCATCAAAAACTACAAGACCAACAATAATTCTAAATTTAGGTGGTTAAAGAACTATGGAGGTATTACCCATTCATGGCACAATCTGCCAAAAAGATTACAAATAAATCAGTCAAAACACGAATATTTTGTTTTTTGATTTGCGAAGAGTCATCTAGAATATGACTGTAGCATTTCTGGTGATATATTTATGTTTATATGGATGCTCTAAACGCCTCCTGCAGGACGTAAATCAGGTTTAAATGCAAACATTTATTAGCAAACTTTGGCGACTTTAGCGTATCTATCTATCTATCTATTCCTATCTATCGATCTATCTATCTATCTACTATCTATCTATCTATCTATCTATCTATCTATCTATCTATCTATCTATCTATCTATCTATCTATCTATCTATCTATCTATCTATCTATCTATCATCTATCTATCTATCTATCTAGCCGCCTATGACATTTAGTTTTGCTGGCCGTTTCAATACTGGTAGTGACACCAAACTTAGTATAACTTAATAGGACTGTATGCAGAACATATTCGAACTAGTCATAAATTGACAATCATGACATGTATGTCATGAACGTCAAGATATACATTTCCTTGTCCTGCAGGCTCTTGCAGGGGTTTTGTTCACTAGCATGTTGCAAAACTGGTATGGTATGACATGAATGCATCGCGAACGCATGCTACAGCCCCTAACATGAAAATCATGACATGCGTGTCATGTAACAACATGACTACGTTTCACGCTTATGATGCGCTCGCGGCTGTTTCGCTTGCGTCACAAATACCAAATTTGGTATTACGGTACGTGCATGGATGACGAAGGTATGTGACTGGTGCAAGCATGATAATCATGAGATGCGTGTCATGTAATAACATGACTGCATGCCACGCTCATGATGCGCTGGCGGCTGTTTCGATAGCTTCACATGTACCAAACTTGGTATTATGCGCCGCCAATGGATGACAAAGGTATGTGACTGGTGTGAACATGGCAATCATGAGATGCGTGTCATGTGAGAACATGACTACATGCCACAGTCAAGACGCCAATACATTTCGACGTCACGTGGTGCGCGTGCTCGCCGGCGTTCATTTCGTCGCGTCACGCTGGCGTTGCCACGCCAGGCGCCTGTCCTGCCATATGCTCGCAGGCGCGCGCCGCGCGACGTTGCTTTGACGGACGTTGGTCGCGCCTGGTGTCAGACTATAAGTGCTCGCGTTTTGCTAACGTAGCGTCACTGTGCCCAGCGCGTGCGCGCGTTAACGCTACATTGGAGTATATTGAGCCCTTCATGATACACTCGTGGCCATTTTGCTAGCTCCACATATACCAAATTGCGTGTACAGGACGCCAATGGATGACGAAATATGTGACTGTGCGAACATGATAATCCTGACACGCGTGTCATGTAGCCCATGAACCACATGCGACGCTTATAGCGTGATCGCGGCCATTTCGCTACCTCCACATATACTAAATTTGGTATCAGCTGACGGGAGTAGACGACGAAGATAAACGATGCATGCAAACGTGATAATCATGGCACGAAAGTCATGTGTGGCATCATTTACCTCCACCTCGTAATGTTGTGCTGATTTAAAGTGACATACCATTTCTCATTCGTGCTTTGCATATCATCGATTCCCACTGTACGTAGGATCCGCCAATTTTTATTATCAAAATTTTAGTCATCCAATTATTAACACCACGCACTTTTCACAGCATGGTCATGACTTTATTACTTCTGTTTTTACCTAGCTTAAGGCGAAGAAGTTTGAAGTACTTATACAGCCGCTAATTACAATCTTTGTCCATATCTCTTGTTCCATGAGCGGGCGCTCTTTGGCCATCAAAATGCCCTTGCGCCACAAGCACCAAACATCATCATCAAGGTTGGCTCAGAGGCATGATGTCTTGCTCAACCAAATATATGTATTATCATACCTGGTGTCCAGAAAAAGTACGCCACTTCTCGCTAAAGGGACACTATGTGGATGCGAAGCAGAAGGCCATAAAAGTTACATGGGTGCGATGCTGACGCTGGCGTTCACAGCAGCTTTACGCAAGAGAGAAACCTGGGAAGGTGCAATGCATGCCGTCATGGACTGTGCTGCCTTACTTGAAACATTCCAATCGCTACTAATGAACGACGAGGTTCAGACGTCTGCTATTGGGCCCAGAGATGTTGCAGTCCCTTTTCATTTAAAGCGCACGCAAGGAACTTTTTCTCTTCAAGAAACCCCACAGGAGAAATTCTGACCGCATTACCTTTGAAGTGAGGAACCAGTGAACGTTTGTGCCGTGCACACAGATCGTTTTTTTGAATCAGGAAACACGCAAGTAGACACTGCCTGCTTCTACGCACTGTGATGCGAGAGAGAGAGGATCATTGGAGAGAAGAGAAAAGTTGCGTGCATGCGCATGTACAATGCGGTAGGCGCCCGCAGGACAAGGAACACAACCTTCTGTCATAAGATGCCTCGCATCTAATAAGCCAATTTGTGGTCACCTGTGCTTATGCAGCGGACAGTACTTCTCTATGATGAAAAGGGCCAAGACCCCATAAATATCTACACTGACACATCCACTCAGCCGAACAGCTCAACCAGTGCATATCGGGATACGAAGGTTAGTCCAATTGATTAAAGACAGTGAACACAATAGCATCTATGACAGCAGAATTGGCGGCCTTTTGTACCGTGTTGCCATTCGTCATTGATCAATCAAACACGCAAGTGGATTACTTTCAGCGACTTCAAGGTGGCAATTCAGTCTCTACTGTTAGTCTTACACCCCGTACCGCACGAACAGCTGGTTACTAGAGACAGGAGACGTTACACATCACCCAACTGAATATGTGCACCACATACATTTCAGTGGCGTCCCAGTCAGTGCAGAATCATTGGTCAAGAAAGGGCTGATGAAGTTGCCAGCTCATGCCACGCCAGAAGACAATGAACTACTACTACTGCTTTTCTAGGGCTGGTGGTGAACGGACGCTCCACTGGATTGTTTCTTCAACACACCACGTCGCAAACGAATCAGCCGCAGTTCGCGCATGCACGACTGCACTAGTTTGAGCTTATCATATGTCGTGAAGTCCACTGGCGAGGCTTAGCTGAGCAGATGCGTCCATTTTCTCTAAGCTATAGCTGGGAGTTGTATTTGCCAACTCTTATACGCTTTTCCGCGTTGTTAACTCTGATACCGCTGCCTGTAACCATTGTGACAACAAGAAACTATTGTTTATGTATTTTATGACTGCCGACAGTATAGCGCACAAGCCACTAAGCCTTTAAAACGTGCTCGACACATTAGAAAACCAACATCTGTCAGATGAAAAAAATTTACACCATCGTTAAGATGTAACGCCCACAAATGAAGGCCCTTGAAGTGCTACTGCGCTCCTTACGATCGACTGGCATTTCTGAAGAATCGAAATGATAGTTTCCTCTCTGCGTGATGCATTTTTGTTTTCCCCTCGTGCAAACAAGTTCGTTCTCGTTCCTTTTTTTCTCCTGCTCTAAACCATTTCTTTTGCCTTCGTTACCCCATCCCTGTGCTATATATAGTAAACCGGATTTCAATAATAGGTTAATTTTTAGTTCTCCCTCTTCATTTCTTACCCCTCTCTCTTATAGCTACAAGTCTTGCGATAAAGTGAAATAACGAGGTACTTTCGCTACCTTCACCTTGAAATATGGCTCATTTTCAAATTTAGCCAATGAAAGCCCTGTCACCAGATGCATCCTTCACGAAAAGACCACAGAGAAAAACTGGCCGCATTTCTGCGTCTTTCGCTGCCCATTTTGTTGAAAGACAATAGTCTTTTGCCAGCCGTGGTATATCAGTATCGATCTCATCCACATCCACGAATGATGCTGTTTTATTTCATCCGGCCTGGTGGCGGCATCCTATGATCGGCAGAGAGTGCTTTAATGCATAGCGTTGCATTTTCAGGGGAGCGTAAAAGACATTTGGGTCAATAAAATTTACGTATATAAGTATTTTAGTAAATGAACATACTATGAAATATTTACATATTGATGTCGCCTCAGGTATGCGTAATATTTCATTTTTATCGCAAGCGTTTAAGTTATTAATGCAGTCACCAGTTCAAGGCGGGTAAGTGGTCAGCAAGTGCGTAAACTTTCGCTGGGTGTCTGAATTTCGCGAGCGAAAATTAGACCAAATTTTTTGGATTCAAGCATCAAAAACGCACTATCATCTGTAAAAAAGATAGACCTAATGAGAAACAAAGCAACCAAGTGTAAACTGAAGCGGCCCACCAACCCCATAATTTTCACCACATTTAAAAAATAATACACTGGTATCCACAATGCGTGGAAATAGCTCGTTGAATCGCACAAGATCATACAGCGGGGAGGACAGAACTCACGCCAATTGTACATCGGGCACTTCGATATTGAACAACAGAGATCCGCGTGCCACCCCCGCTGCACTCGAAAGAGCGCATCCTGGTGGACGTTCAGAGTTCCTATACATGTCTCTTGTTTGCGCGAAAAATGCATTGCCCCATACGCCAGGAGAATGTGAGAGGGATGACAATAAACGCAGGTACACAAGCTTATCTCGTACGTGCGCAGACTCGCTCACTGGATTCCGTGTCGACCGGCTGTGCCCTCGTGATCTCCGACGACAGCGCAGCTCTGGCCGACTGGGTTGGTCCTACCACACCTCCTGCCACTGGGTTCCGATGACGACAGCGTAGCTATGGCCGACTGGATTCGCCCTACGCCATATCTTACGCCGACAAGAGCTTTCGCCAGTGGTGCGCCGTCCTCGGACTACTGTGACCGTGTTTAATCTTTCCTATCTTTTCTGCCGTTGCTCACTGTCCTTACGCATCTTTATATATATATATATATATAATATATATATATATATATATATATATATATATGCGTGGCCTAAAATGGAAGACCTGTCTTTGTTACCTGGACGACATCGTCATCTTTTCATCCAGCTTCTCGCAACACCTAGAACGTCTAGACGAGGTGCTCACATGTCTAGCCAAAGCCGGTCTCCAGCTAAATACCAAGAAGTGTCGGTTTGCGAGCCGCAGCATCAAAGTGTTAGGCCACGTTGTCAGCAAGCTTGGCATCGAACCTGATCCCGACAAAGTGGCCGCTGTGCTGCACTTTCCTAAGCCCACCACGCTCAAAGACCTTCGCAGCTTCCTCGGCTTCGCCTCTTACTTCCGCCGTTTGTCCGTGATTTTGCCACTATCGCGGCTCCTCTTCACAAACTCCTGACCACAAGTGCATCATTTCTTTGGGACAGATGACTGTGAAGCTGCTTTCCAGACCCTGAAGCGATGCCTCACGTCAGGGCCAGTTCTTCGCCATTTTGATCCCACATCCCCTACTATATTACACACTGACGCAAGTGGGCACGGATCGGCGCTGTCCTGCTGCAGCGTGACCAGGCTTCACAAGAGCAAAGTCGTGGCTTACGCGAGCCGTACTCTCTCCCCAGCGGAACGCAATTACAGCATCACTGAACAGGAATGTCCTCGCTATCGTATGGTCCGTGCAAAAATTTCGCCCCTATTTGTATGGCCGCCGCTTCACGATCGTCACGGATCATCATGCGCTCTGTTGGTTGTCATCATTAAAAAACTTGTCAGGACGCCTCGGTCGTTGGGTGCTCCGACTGCAGGAGTATGACTACAGTGTCACATACCGGTCGGGTCGCAAACACCAAGATGCCGACGCTTTGTCACGCTGTCCGCTGTTGCAAAATCATGACGCATCTACCTGCTGCGCAGCACCTCCCAGCCAAGAGACCAAGCAGATGACCAGTCTTAGTCCCATCGAGCCCACTGCACCGGATGACTTCCTTCTCAATCCGCAGACCTCACCTCGCTCCAACGTGCAGACACATACTGCCGTACCAATCATCGATCGGCTCAACCGGCTCATCTCGTGCTCCCAACAGCCGCTTGCGACGACAACTCACGCGTTTCAACTTCATGACGGAACGGCTACTTCGACAAACTTACCATCCTCTCGGTAGCCGATGGGTCCCGGTCATACCTCGCTCACTTCGACTCCAAGTCCTTAGAAGCCTTTCAACTGGACGGCCCCCGACGGCTGGCCACTTGGGTTTTCATAAAACCTACGATCGCATTAAGACTCGCTGCTTCTGGCTGCCTCTCCACTAGTGTTTCAGGTACGTCACTTCCTGTTCATCATGTCAGCACCGAAAACGTTCGACATCTCTTCCCGCCGGCCCTCTACAACCTCTCCCGTGCCCATCCGCTCCCTTCGAGTTCGTCGGCATAGACTTATACGGACCCCTTCCGCTTACCGCCGCCGGTCACCGCTGGATTGTTACTGCCGTAGACCATCTTACTCGCTACGCTGAGACCGGGCAGCTCTTCCTACTGGAGCTGCCAGCGAAGTAGCCGACTTTGTTCTGCGTGCCATTATCCTGCGCCACGGCGCCCCTCGTGTTCTCCTGAGTGACCGTGGCAAGACATTTCTTTCTCGTGTGCTCGCTGAAGTTTACCGTCCTCTGACACAATCCATAAGACCACCTCGGCAATATCATCCGCAAACAAATGGTCTTACTGAGCGTTTTCATAGAACTTTGTCAGACATGATCTCTATGTATGTCCAACCCGATCACAGAACTGGGACACAATACTACCTTTCGTCACGTTTGCCTATAACACTGCCCTACAACGCACTACAAGTTACAGCCCGTTTTTCTTGTGTATGGCCGTGCACCATCTTTTGTTCTAGACACCACCTTTTTGTTCCACGCCTTCTGTCCCATCTGCGTCCCTTCCGGAAGAATTCGCTGCCCGTGTCAACCACTGCCACACAATCGCCCGCGCCAACACCTCTACCATTCAGGCCCAGCGAAAAGTTCGTTGTGATGCGACACTTCGAGTTGTGTCATTCTACCCAGGCGACGAAGTGCTCCTCTGGACACCTGTTCGCACACCCGGCCTCTGTGAAAAATTCATTCACAGATACCTGGGTCCTTACACCGTGCTTGAACGAACATCGGCCGTAAATTATCGCGTCGCTCCGGTTACTTCGGCTTCTGATCGCCGTCGTCGCGGGACCGAGATCGTCCATGTGTCTCGCCTGAAACCTTACATCCGGCGCTCATACACTTACTAAATGAACGTCTTGCAGACCGCTTTCGTGTAGGGGGGAAATAGTGTGAGCGCTGATTGTGTTGCTCATCATTTTCACTTTCACCTGCGCATACAAAGCACCGTGATCATCATCATCGTAGCCGCTCGCTGCTTGTTCGGTTGCTGGCTCGCGCGTCCTGGGTTGACAATAAAACGGGTCGCTTCCTTCGTTACCCTGACGTCCGTCCTCAAATATATATATATATATATATATTATATAGGAGTATATATATACCTTTAATTCTATCCTTTTAATCTCTCTTACCCCCATCTCTTATGAGCTACTCTTGAGGTGTCGCACGCTGATGCAGACAGTTACGGGGCTCACTTTTCTGTTCTTTTCCCTCTTATACCCACAATCTGACGGCACTTACGTTTGCGGTCTAGTAATTATGTGAAAACACGTGGGCTGTCACTGTATTGATTGATATGTGGGGTTTAACGTCCCAAAACCACCATATGATTATGAGAGAACGGCCGTAGTGGAGGGCTCCGGAAATTTTGACCACCTGGGGTTCTTTAACGTGCACCCAAATCTGAGCACACGGGCCTACAACATTTCCGCCTCCATCGGAAATGCAGCCGCCGCAGCCGGGATTCGAACCCGCGCCCTGCGGGTTAGCAGCCGAGTACCTTAGCCACTAGACCACCGCGGCGGGGCGGGCTGTCACTGTAGAATACTTGCAAGGCAGACAGTTAGCGTAACCCATGCTCAATGCCCAAAAACCGAGAATACGGTGAAAAGCAACAGCTGCTCTCGCAGTCACCAAATGCATAGACAACCGCAATTGACTGTATCATTCTCGGTGTTTGCTGTACAAACCCTCTCGAGAAGCCACCTTTTATTCTACGGCTACAATATTCAGAAACGATAATGCGATTCATTTCGTACACCTGCATTGCGTAGCAACCATGGACCATAGGAGATATCAAGCTGCCTACTACACTGTCCGTAAAGCAGTTAGCCGGGTTGTCCTGTCCGGACATGACGTAAATGCCCGTTTTGCTGTGAAGACGTAGTACCAACCATATGCCATGGGAGTAATGCAACGCTATAGTTTCCAAGCGACTCCTATACATCTCGCGAAACTGAATAACGAATAAGGCTTTGATTGTAGCCGTCTCCGCAGCGACACGTGTTCATATGTCAAATTATTTCCCCGGCCCTAATGGGAGCCCCACAGGTATACTTGTGCCTGGTCTGTACCATACCGAGTGCCCTGCATCGCATCGACAGAACAAAATTTCTTTGTAGATAACTTGTGGGACGTAACATCTCAAAGCTTCGACACCATTATGAAGGGCTGCAGAATTTTCGACACCTGTTGTTTTTCGTCGTGCGCATATGTACCAATGTCTATCTACGTACGCGAACCGGACGCATGCTCCCTTGTATATCAATAACTATGGCTTCGAAGAAGGTATCTGTCGTCTTCAAGTCGTCTTGGCGAACGCATAAAAAATCTAGTGGGCATTGCGTCTATGCGTCTTCATTTTTTCTTTTCCCTGGTGTATTGTCTTCACTTTGGTAAATCTACCGGATGTTATGATGTGGCTTTTTTTTTCGCTAATGTGAACCCTTCTTGCGCCAGTTAGCACTAAGCTGCTACATGCCAGGAATATTGGTGGATTGTTTGCGACCGGGAGCAAGAATAAGGTTTACGACAGCAAAACAAATTTGGTTTGACAGGCCCGCGGATAGTGGTGTGCTCGTTGTCAGAAAACAATGTATTTTATGTATTAGTGATATAGTAAAAATCGCGACAGCAAAAGCTGTCATATTCTGAAACAGGACCACGTAAGGCTCGCAACAGTACGATTTCGTTATAGAGACTGTGGTGGCTGAATTTTTCATGAAGGCGAAAAATGCTGTAGGCCCGTGGGCTCAAATTTGGGTGCTCGTTAAAGAACCCCAGATGGTCCAAATTTCCTGAGCCCTTCCCACTACGGCGTCTATCATAATCATATGGCGTTTTGGGATGTTCAACCCCACATAAATCATTCTTATAGAGAAGCTCCGTGTACTTCCAGATAGTAGTGGGTGATAAGAGACTGAATAAAACACTTTTTGTAGTTAATAAAGGTATTATATTCATTAGTGTCACGCCGCAGTGCATTTTAACACTTCATGTGTTCCAACAGTGGTCGTTGTTTATTTGCCTTCCTTGTTTTCTTACGTACTCTTCTTGGAGCATCTCCTGAAGGACACAAGTAATACAGACTTAGAAAGTTTTTTTAACAAGAACGGTACATAATTGTCAAATGATTGCAGTTCACAAGTAAATAATGATGCAGGTGGCTTACATTAGCTGTGCATAAGAAATTAGAGTGGCAATGATAAGTTGCTATATTGACATGATTCTACGTCTATCAGAAAATAGTAGGTGACTGATTTAACTTTAGTGCTCATATTAAAAAAATATTCATACTCTGTGAGTGCTAGTAGGAAGAATGCTTGTGGCATGTGTGAAACATTATAGGTTAAGCGCTAAGCCTGTGATTCCTTTCCCAGATCCTTGTTTATGAGCAGTAAGTAAAATCTAGCCACCACGTGCAGGCAAGCCGTGTATCTTTCTTGGTCTGAACTCTCGCGCCAAAACCACGTGCTCTATTGACTAAGAAAAATCATGCGACTGCTTTTTTCGATCGAACAAAAGATGGAGATAATACGAATACAAAAAAAGACAAAACGTTCAGTTACTCCGATTAATATGCTTTTTTTTACTAGAATTGTTTCTTAGCTTCAATTTGACCCATAATTTATAGTAAATTATTAGAAAGCTTCGTGAGGCCACGCTTTTTCTCCACCTCTTTGCGCATGACCTTGGCTTCATATCCTGATGATGATGATATGTGAGGTTTAACGTCCCAAATCCACCATATGATTATGAGAGACGCCGTAGTGAAGGCTCCGGAAATTTCGACCAGCTGGGGTTCTTTACCGTGCACCCAAATCTGAGCACAAGGGCCTACAACATTTCCGCCTCCATCGGAAATGCAGCCGCTGCAGCCGGGATTCGATCCCACGACCTGCGGTTGGCTTCATATCCTAGTCAGAAGTGGAGGAAGACACTTTGCAGCAGTAGCACGCGTACTAATTAAAGCTGATTAAGCGCTTTCGTATTCTGAGGCATACATATTCCCAGAAACGTATTTTTTACAAAGTTGCGATGAAGAAACTATACCAAAGAATTTTTTAGTATCAACGAATAAAACACCCGTACGCAGGTTCACTGTTCATTCAAGCTTAACAGTACCACTACAGAACTACGGCTACGCTAATTACTAGAAAACAGCAGCCTGTTTATGTTCATGCCCATGCATTTTTCTTATTCTCCACGGTGCTCTAGTGGCAAAGGAAGTCGGCTACTGACCCGCAGTTTGCAGGATCGCATCCAAGCCGCGCCAGCCACATTTTCGATGTAGGGCAAACTGATTGAGGAGCATGTGCTTAGACTTCAATACACGTTAAAGAACACCAGATATTCGCCATTTCTAGAGTCCTCCACAATTGAGCGTCTCTCGTAATCATTTAGTGGTTTCAGGATGTTTTACCCCAGATATTGGTATAGATTTTTCTTGCGCGTCATGTCAAAGTTCATTAAATGCATCGTGCTGTGAAGATTATGAACGAAAGTTATCATGTAGTGTAAGACTAATATCTACTCAGCGCTCGCTGTATTACCCACATCTATTTATAGGTATGCTTACTAGCCAGCCACGTTATTTTATTTAATTGAAATACAGTTAGAAGTAGTGAATAAATGCCATTTCACGTTTGCTGTGACTATTATAGGAGAGTTACAGAGTATAAAAGGAACTTTCTCACTTTTGCCAAAATGGGTGCGGTAAAGTTGTAGGTAGTTGCGACTCTGCTTTTCTCTTGCGTACTTTTGCGAGCAACATATTATACAACACGTATAACAGGTTATAGGTATAATGTGAAGCTTAGTTTTATTAGCTACAACTGCGAAATAATTTTGTAGAATTGTGTGCAGGGCTGTCGGATGGAGTGGCACGGCGCACTCGACTCCTATAAACAAAACAGAGCTGTGGCGCATATCTTTCCTAGGAGCGCGATTTAGGAAGCGCCTGACGGTGTTGACAAGAACACTTTCGTCAGCGCCTTGTACAACCATCTGGTGAGCGCAAAGCATTGCGGGATACTCGGACACCGAACACAGTGACCAGCTGGGCTTTGATTTGCAACTTCAAGAGCACGTGATGGACTGATAATCTGCTGAGCGTTATGACCCGATGAACATGATGCTGCCGAGAGAGATGTGTTCATATCGCTAGAACGTGACCGTAGCTTTAGAGCGCTATGCATTAATTAGGAAAATTTGATGCAGTGGTGTTTTTATGAGACTGGCGGCAAAAGTAGGGAGGTGTCTTTAAAAAGGCGCCAAAAGGGCAATGTGAATAAAAGAACTACATTTACCCATTCTAAGTCTCCTCTAATGAGTGTTATATGATAACCGACTTTTTACATCAGTACCGAAGAAAGGCACTCAAATTTCACAAGGGCAGAGATTTGAAATTCTTGCAACAACTTAAAAAAGACCTATTTCTTTCCGCATATATTCCTGAAAGTGGGGCTAATAACACTCTAACGGCGAAAAGTTTCTATATTGTACTTTGACAAAATGTTCGTGAAAAGAAAAATTATTCTTTATGCGCATTTATTTCGACTTTGTCAACGCACATATTATCTTTGTTGTGCAGTAATCGTAATTTAATAATGTGCCTAACCAATCAAGCTCAATGAGCTACTTTGATTATAGTGCTCAGGATGACCAGTGAAAACAAGAAAAGAAAAAATTATAACCTACTTGTGTCGTGTTAGTGTCCGCTGCTTTTTTGTTTATCTTATGCTGTTTGTGCTGCTCGTCGTGAACTTACTTCAATGTTATTCCGCGCTTTGCTTTGCATTCTTGTATGTAGCAGACAAATATATCCGCATTAGGCAGTTTTCCAGCGTACCGTGAAGCGCCAGTGGTCTAGCTGAGCCTGGAGATATACATTTTGGATGTTACTGGTTCTCAGAATTATTTTGCTCCTGTGCGATTCAGACGGCCAACTTCATTTTCGCATTGCAGATTATATTATAGTGTTATTTATGTGTAGCAAAAATTAGTGCTACTTACTTGAATATTTCCGTCAGATTTTCTTTGTCTTGCTCTGACAAACTCGTTGGGCTTTTGAAGCCGAGCCTATGTAACGACCACAAAACAAAACATTATAATTTAGGTCAAACTAAACACTTTCTGTTAGAGATCATTGGCGAAACAGTAGCCGCTGGGTGTTTTTGAAAAGAGTAAAAAAATATGACATAATAAGAGTGAGTACACATATGTTCAACATACGAAATAAGTGAAGCGAAACTGCATTAAATAAAACATTTGTAGGGTAGGTAAAACTCGGCTCAGAACGATCGGTGATTCGATATCAATAATGATCGATAAAAAAGAGTGTATTTCATTGTGATTGTTGTTCAGATAATTACTTCAATTGCTGTCAAAATATATTTCTTTTAAAGAATAACAGTAGGACTGAGTTTCTGATATTCGTGTATTGGCAGCTTGTTGTTTGCGCAACAGAATTTTCTCACTTTGCGAACTTTATAAAAAGTTTATAAATAGGGCACGAAGGACCCGGCTTGGCCATGTCACTAACTAGGGTTCTGTTCAGCGTTCTGCAAGGCATTTAGCAGTTCAGGGTCTCTTCATCAGTGAGCGACTACAGGTGCTTGGAAAAAAGGGCATCATCGACATGTATCAAGTTCCACCGGATATCGCCGCCGACCAGATTCCACAGTAGTTGCACACTAACAATTTGACTCCGCTGGCGGCACCAATCAGCAGTCACTGCATTACATCATTTGGAGACACTGCTATACAAGAAACACCTCTCTAATTGTCTTCTGTGGGCACGAAGGACGTGGCTTGGCCATGACACTAACCAGGACTCTGCTCTTCGTTCTGGAGGTCCGTCGTAACAGTCATTCTCTTCGTAGCGATTTTCGCGGTATTATTATCTTGCCGTGCCCACGGATGTGCCTTGATCTTGCCTTTGAATGTCTTCTCGTGTGCAAAGATGCTTCTCTGCGGGGACGTTGAAAGTAAACACGGTCACACGCAAAAAGAATTGTTCGAGCAATATATTGAAGGTCAAACTGTAATCCACAAGTTTCAGAAATGAAAGCGCAACCACGCAACGTCAAATCTCAAATCAGTAGCCTTCAGCAGATGGTCCTTCATATTGACGAAAGGCCGTCTGAAGTACTTTCAGCTTCGGTATACGAGGTTCAATATGTATCAAAGTCCATAGAACCCGTTATGACATTCCAGTTAAAGAAACTAACTGATATCGAGTACAAAAACAGGCGATCAAAGATAATTATTCATTAAAATTCTGAATGTCCCCAGGAAACAGAAGCACTTTTCAAGGAAAAAGTTCTAACGACGGAATTGCGGGATAAGATGAATGCACACTGTGAATATATTGGCCACGCTTACAGGATTGATTGATATGTGGTGTTTAACGTCTCAAAACCACCATATGAATATGAGAGACGCAGTAGTGGAGAACTGCGGAAACTTCCACCACTTGGGGTTCTTTAACGTGCACCCAAGTCTGAGCACACAGGTCTATAGCACTTCCGCCTCAATCAAAAATGTACTGGGATTCAATCCCACGACCTGCGGGTCAGCAGCCAAGTACCTTAGCCACTTGACCACCGCGGGGTGGGGGGCACTCCCAAGATTGAACACCAGTGCAGCAAACGCGGGGTCGTTTTCTATCTACAAAATTTTAATGAAAAGAAGATAATACTTGATAGCTGTCACAAACACAAAGATTCAGGCGTTTGTATTCAAAATGACTATTCAGAAGCGGCTCTGAAGAAAGAGGAGCTTCTGTGGTAAAGTTCGAAAGCAGAGGAACTACAAGGTAAAAAAGTGGATTTGCTGCATCACAAAATAGAGGTCGATAAAGAGTTATGCGCTTCAAGATGCTGAACCAGAGATCTCAGCAGTCTGTCACATGACTCCTTTTCAATGAATTTGACAAGTGCTGCGTATAATCAACCTAAACTCTCCTAGCGTAAAATAAAAAAAGCACCTTTTGAAATTTCGTTACCAGAGCAAGATCCTCACAGTGCCGTCATGACTGAAACATAGCTGGGAAGAGAAACAAGTGACAGGGACGCTTTCACACCTCCTTTCAAGTTTTTCATAAGGATAGAGCTTCTAGAGGAGGCAACGCGTCTGTCGTAATTTACGAAGAGAAGTTTATATCAACAGGTAACTCTTATTTATCAACCGACAGGAAAGCAAGATCTCCAAGACAGCCCTGTTAAGCTTCGCATCGCAACATTCGTCACTGAAGATCAACTTGGTCAAACATGTTAGAAGCAAGATCAACACTGTATACTAGTCTAAGAACTTTTTTTTTGTTTGTCCGGTTCAACTTGGGGTGAAGTCCGCTTCTCCTGCGCATCTTTTTCCTTCCAAGTTTCACTTGGCTCTGCCCTGTTCAATTTTCTTTTCTAATTAGCGTTGCCTGCCATATGTTTAAGGTGCGGGCTGACATTTTTTCGCTCTTTCTTTACAATGAGGGATGCGCATTTTCTGGTCTGCATCCGCATTGTATGATTCTCTATAGTTGAGATGCCCATCCCGGTGGATGTTCGAGAGTCCCTGTCCATTGTGCCTATCCCACGCAACATGCACGCTATATCCCAGAAGGGTAGAGATGATAGGCTAGAGCAGAAGCTTTTCAACTAAAATTCAGCCAAGACCCAAACACCCGCTATACCGACGCCGCCATGTACCCCCGCAGAAACGCGTATGCTGTCAGCGTCATCGACTCTCAAGGCCGAGAGTTAGCGTCGGCCACAGTCAAGGCACGCAGGTCAGACGCAGCGGAAGAAGCGGCAATCGCTCTCGCCACCACCATATGTAAAGACACTGTGGTGATTTTCACTGACTCGCAAGCCGCTTGCCGGAATTATGTAAAGGGCCGCGTCTCAGCCGACGCAAATATCCCGCAGCGGCGAAGCTCTCCACTTCCATATTCCTGCGTAATCTGGGTTCCTGGACACGAGGGCCTACAGGTAAATGAAGCGGCTCACGCCGCTGCCCGCGAACATGTCAGCCAGGCTGTCCAGGTACCAAAGAATGCCCGATCCGTGGCTAAAGAGATGGAGGTAGTAGAAAACACCTGCTCGTCGCTACTTCAACACTACAAACTGGAGCGATGGGTGTACCCTCCACCCCATCCAAGACTAACCAAAGAAGAGAGTGTAATTTTCTGACGCCTACAAAGCAATACTAACATATATAGCATATTATTGCACTGCCCCCAGCCAGGGACACATGGTTACATGTTCTCACTCTGCAGCGTACCAGACACCCTGGCATACTTGCTCCTGGAACTCCAGTACCATGATAACCACGACGTGCAACAGGAGTGAAACCAAGCCCCAAGAATAAACGACGATCCACTAATGGAAACTTGGGAGTCGAAGATCGTCTGCGAGGACCTGGAAGACCAGCGACAACTCGTCGCCAGGGCGAAGAGGGCAGTCGTAGTCAGAAGGTTCCTGGACTAGGGAACCCTTCCACCTTAGGGTGACACCGGGCCTCACTCGGAACGGTGTTTTTCTGAATAAACTTTTATTTCTCTCTCTCTTTCTTCACAATAAATAATGTCCACACTAAAACGCGATAGATGCTGTTCTCTTAGAACATAGTGCCGGCTTAGAATGATTATGTAGAAATACCACGTGCTTGAGCCATAACGTTTTGCTGTGCACCATTAGGCCTGTGATGCCACCCATAAGTATCTAGATAAACTAGAAAAATACTTGTCTCAATTAAACAGTTATAAAGTGCTCCTAAGTGAGACCTTGACTTACCAGGCGTTATTTGGAACCACATGCAATCGATTCCAGAAAACATCCATTATTTATGTAGTATGCTGAACATATAGTTAACTCCTGACCTAATTCAAATAGTGCGGAAACAAATAGGCGTTCAAGAAACTTGGAAACTTGTACTGAATTTGATCTATTTTGCCCACCTGTTACCATAGTGTACAGTTCAAACTGTGGACGTGTTTCTGATCACCTTCTTGTCAGCGTTTGCTTTCGCTTTGTTCCTGCTATGAAATCGAATACTTTTGTGAAGCGCGCTTTCAAAGACTACAAAGTGGAGAAGGTGCATCCATAATTGAACATTTGAAAAAAGACCTAATTTTACAGACACTGATGTCAACTCCCTTTGGAGCCCTTTCAATGGTGTGTCGTTACTGTAGAAATACGTTTGTACCAACCAAACAAAAAATGTATTGTAAACAGGACATAATTGATGACGCGTGAAATTACCCACCTGAAGCAAAAAAAACAGAGGGATTTGGAAAACGGTGCATGCCTATTCGTAATGTAAAGCTTGCACATGCTTTTCGAAAGGTCACTCTAACTATGGAATGGATTTATTTACAAGGTGAAAAGTGAAAGGTGCGTAGCGCAGCGCTACGGACAGGACGATCAGCCCCACAACGGCACACTGCTCGCGCGCGCTTCTTCCTCCTCTTCTTCGCTTGGTGGGCTCCTGTCACGTGAAGACATCTCCGGGTCGAGACGAAGCTCCACTAACAGGCGCCACTAACAATAGGAGAACAACAACAACAACAATGAAGCTCTCCGAGCGAGTTAGGTCGCCCGACTATGATAATGCTTCAGCCGGGCAACGCGGACTGTTTGGGTTCGACGTGACCACCGGAAAGGTAATTAGGGGCGATGATAGAGGTCATTCCTCGTCTTTCTCGTTATGCAGAAGCATAACGAGGTATACGAGGAACTCTCTGACACATGGTAAATAAAAAAGAACGACCCGCTGATGCTTTCTGCATAAAAGCCTGCAGATGCGCCTATACTCTGTTGCCTTCGTCTTTCTCGCAAGCCTCACGTGACAATATTGCCACATGGTCTGCTTCTGTGTGGACCATGAGTTGAAGAGAACAAAAAAAATCGGCCTGAGCTACTGCTTGGCTATTCTACTCAACGAGCCTCTAAAGGCAAGTTCGTCATCAGAAACGTGACAAGATTGGCGATACAGGCAGAACCGGCACAAATTCATAAACACCTGTGTACAGATTGCTGTGTAGGATTGCACGCATGTCGCTATGTTTATGCTAGATTAATGGTGGAACTGGGTACAGACTGATGGTTCACCCGATGCACAAGACTCTACCCAACAGCATAAACGCAAGCCCTGTGCTCGCGGACAACCCTGTTCATGGAGCAAGCCGCCGCCAACGAGACCCACCGCTTGAACACCGACACAGACTACTGACACAGTGACTATGACTTCGACACAAGCTGCCGAGCAAGCTCCGACACCTTCTACGCCAATCTACTACATCGCCGAGAACCCACTCATGCCTAGCCCTTTTCATGGAGAGCAGCATGATGATGTTTATGACTGGCTGGATAAGTTTAAACGTGTCGCAGTGATCAATTACTGAAATGAAGTGGCGAAGCTCCGCAACGTGTACACTTGCTTAAAGAATGATGCCAGGTCGTGGTTTTTGAACAGTTATGATGTTTTGACACCTTGGCGCGAGTTCCAGTCACCTTTGGGAGACCTCCTGGAGTCCCGACCATCGTGAAAGGGCGGAGCATGCACTGCAATCATGCATCCAGATGCCAAACGAGACCGTCTCGATGCACGTCGGGGACATGACACGGCTTTTCAAGCAAGCGGATTGTGCTATGGCAGAAGAAAAAAATTCATGCCATCTGATGCATGGCGTAAACAAACAATGACAGAAGAAAAAAATTCATGCCATCTGATGCATGGCGTAAACAAACAACTCTTTAGTGGTTTGGTGTGTAGTTCTAGCAAGAGTGTAGCTGAGTTTTCTACAGAAGCAGCAACAATGGAGAAACTGCTGCCCAAACGGTTTACGCTGTTTGACCATCAAGTGAATTCCGCATCAAGTCCCAAATTTTCGGCATTCTGGAAGCACGAGCACCGAAAGGATTCGCGAAATCATCGGCGACAAAGCCAACCGAGGCTGGTTACATCACCAGTGTCATCCGTGATGAGGTCCAGCAGGTGCTGCATGCCCTGATTCAAAAACGGCTCTTGTGTCTACCGACAGTCGCCGCCGTACGTACGTGAAAGCCTAATGCTATGCGATGCCTCTTTCTAGTCCAGCAGCCACAACCTCGACAGTGCCACGCATACCGATCCAGACGATGCCATACGTATTGATCTAGACAATGATGCCGTCAGTCGCGATTCATTCAGTGTGCTGTGGTTTGGCCTTTCGATGGTCGTGAAGCACTGCCGCGCAAGTTCAACCTCTGGCGTACGTTGGACAGACGGCCCCTCTGCTACTATTGCGTCGAGGCTGGACACATTTAACGCGACTGCCCATACCGGCCAGTTGGACTGTACGGGTTTTCAAATAATTCCCCTCCTCTCCCAATTGGTCAAAGGCCAAGGGAGTATCTCACGTAGCAGTGTGCACCATTTACGATGGTTTTTACGGTCATCATCTTAGAGGACACCCACAACAACTTGGCAACGTTTCGATATGACGGCACGGCGACACGTTCTGAGTCCTAGTCGGGAAAACTGAAGGTAGCGGTCTTTTAGGGCAAGGTCACTGGGACTGAGAGGAACGAAGACCTCACATCTACACTTGTACACAACGCCGAAGACATTTTGTCAGAGTTTAAGAGCAGTAATGAAGAATCACCAATACCCCACATCCGCACACTCTTACCGAGTGTCACTAGAAATATCTGTGCTCATTGACGATTTTCAGTTCAGTGCCTTAGGGGACACTGTTGCAGCCTATTCAAATATCACCGGGAGGCTAGCAAAAGATCTCGGGAAACTGATTACGTCGTGGAAGGGAATGCGTATTCGAACACCCGGTGCTCCCGTCGTAAGACCACTGGGTTGTTATACGGCAAGATTGAAAATTTGTGCTTCAATG
This sequence comes from Rhipicephalus annulatus, assembly GCA_013436015.1. Lineage (NCBI taxonomy): Eukaryota > Metazoa > Arthropoda > Arachnida > Ixodida > Ixodidae > Rhipicephalus > Rhipicephalus annulatus. The sequence continues at coordinate 20,381 of WOVY01006560.1, forward strand.
TTCGTTGTCACCTGCCTCGTTCTTCGCGACTATTCACGTCAGCAGATTCTCGGCAGGGACTTTTTTGAGAATTCGGCACCATCATGATTACCAATCAGCTCATCATGACCTTTTTGACTTAAGGCGCAGCAGAATGAGACACTTATAACTGACATAGATCTCCGCTGCGGCTTGCTGGCAACAGTGGGACGATGCCACCTCGAGTGACTGTTTCCATCGAAGTTACTTGCGAAGACGACCGAGACAGTGGGGTAGTGGCCGAAAACAACTTATAACTTCTGCTGATCCAAGTTGCATGCGCCACCAAAGGCGTTGTGCATATCCGTGACGAACACTCGGATACCAGATACAAATTTCAACTACGAACGCCAGCACACTTTTTTGCTGAACTACCATAGCATATGGAGACCTTGTTGCCAACGTCACGGAGCGCTTCATGTCCGAGGAAGTGAGTGACCATGAGAAATTTCTAAACCACAACGACGCTTATTCGACGCTGTCACACGAGATGAAGGCTGCACTTCATGACCTATTGAGGGTGTTACAATCATATTTCCCCTTTTCTCCTGAAGTCCGTCAAACACACCTAACGAAGCATCGAATTATTATCGACGATTATGTTCGCCCGATGATGCAGCAGGCTTAACGCGTTTTCTGCCAAAACACGTAAGGCAATTTAGACAAAAGTAAAGCAGATGCTCGACCATAGGGTTATTCAACCACCCAGCAGCCCCTGGTCCTCGCCAGTCGTTCTAGTGAACAAGAAAAACTTGGCGCAGTCCTTGTACGATGACATGGTGGTTTTGTTAATTTGATAGCTCACGCCAGTCATACTCTTTTTCGAGCGTAGATGAACGATTGTACATCAAATGAGAATACCTCGCCGTCGTGTGGGTGACGACTAAATTCCAGCCTTACCTCTGCAGTCGTTCCTTCAAAGTAGTGACTGACTGCCACTAGTTCTGGTAGCTGGCCAATCCCCACATAGCTGCCTGGCCGTTTAGCAAGTTGGAGTTTGCACTAGCAGGAGCTCGACATTACGATTCACTACAGGTCGGAGCGCAAACACGAGGATGCCGACGCATTTTCTCGAGTGCCTGTGCGACACGCTGTCATGGGCTCCGAGGATGAATATGGCTTTTTCAAAGAAGTCGTTGATTCCAGCTTTATGTCAAGACAGCGCGTAGACCAAGAATTACGCCCTGTTATTCATTCCAAGGAACGCCGAAACTACCAGGTTACGTGACACATTGCTCGCGAGCTGCCCTCCTTTTGTCAAAAAAGAGGCCTTTTTTACAAGAAAAACGCTCTTGGTAGCGACAAAGCTTTCCTGCTCGTTGACCCTACAGACATGCGTAATGACATCTTCCTTGTGTGCCATGACGAACTCACGCCAGGACATTTGGTCTATTCGCGGACTCTCACCAGAGCACGCCAGCAGTATATTTGACCACCACTATCAACTAGCGTACATCGCTATGCGAAAGGCTGCAGTGAGTGCAGCACCACAAGACTCCACCTGTGAGACCCACTGGTCGGCCGCTGCTCTGCTCCAACCATCCACTCAACCGCAGCCACCTTCGGTCTTTGAGGAAACGGTTCGTCTAGGACCCTTCTTTTTGTTGTCATCTGGGGACAAATGGATTATATTTGCGACACTATATCTCACTCGTTATGCCGAAACAAAAGTGTAGCCCCCTGGCACGGCCTCTGAAGTTGGGAAGTTCTTCGCGTACGAAACAGTCTTTGGGCATGGTGCCCCGCCATGGGTAATCACGGACTAAGGGACGTCGTTTGCAGCGCAAGTGATGGAGGACATTTTGAATGCGAAGCATTTCTTAGCAAACTTCCGACTTTGACTTCGATCTATCTATCTATCTATCTATCTATCTATCTATCTATCTATCTATCTATCTATCTATCTCTATCTATCTATCTATCTATCTATCTATCTATCTATCTATCTATCTATCTATCTATCTATCTATCTATCTATCTATCTATCTATCTATCTATCTATCTATCCATCCATCCATCCATCCATCCATCCATCCATCTATCTATCTATCTATCTATCTATCTATCTATCTATCTATCTATCTATCTATCTATCTATCTATCTATCTATCTATCTATGCAGCCGCTTACGTTTGGGTGTTCTCATGATCACCCTTTGACTTGGCGTGAACCAAAATCCAAAATTGGAATGGGAAGGTAGGTGGTTTGACGAATATGACGCGCTGGTGAAGACATGAATTATGTCACAATCGCTTCACGTACGCCGTCAAACACTTCCCGTGAGACAGTGATACATAACCACGGGTGGGTATGTGCCGCAGTAACGGGTATGTTCCACAGGCGATTGCCACTTAGCAGCTACCCATACACAACGAGAACACACATGGGCAATTCTAACGCGCGAGCATTGAGAAATACCCGACATCAGCAGCGTCGACCCGACGAATGCAAAGAATAAATGTCAGGGTTCCAGCTGGAATAAAACCGAAGCATTCTGCATGGCAATGAAGCATTTTTCCACATAGCTACGCCAGGTCTCGGAACTACTTGTCAAATACACGCTAATCTTCGTGAAACGTCAATAGGGGTTGCAGTACTGCCTATCCGATTTTACAAACATTACATATGCACTCCTTTGATACAGCCGTCACGTCACGTTAAGGTCAATTGCGGTTAGTTCTCATGCGCTGAAGTTGATTTATGTAGCAGTGTCCAGGGCCAGCATCCTCATAAGCATCAGCTTACTTCTTATGAGCTTCTGGTATTGCTAATACGCATGTTCCAGTTGGCATCATTGCGCAAGTGCAAAGAATTGGTTATATAGGCAACTGTAGCTCTTGATATGAGTATGCGTGTAACATTTATTTATTTATTTATTTATTTATTTATTTATTTTTAATATTTTTACATTACTGCCAGTTCCCAGTGGGGGCTATTGCAGGAGGGCAAACAAAATACACAATAAATACACATACAACCAAATACACAATAGATACACTTGCACTTACGTGTGAAAATGCGCGACTACGAATATTCTATGATGATACATGACGAATATAAACGCAAAACCTATGTGTAGCAGATATACAGCGAAACTTATTATACTACGTGATCCACTGATATCACTGACATCTTCAAAAAGCAACCAAGAACTGTACAAGCGAGAAAAGAAGCATAGAAAAAAACAATTATTTCAGCTATGATTGTCACAATAGTGGTTTTCAAGTTCAAGTTAAAAAGTATTAAAGTTTTAGTATTTTCAGGTAAATTTATAAAATGTATTCAAATCTTTAGTATTAGACAGACAAGCGGGCAATCTACTTTTATTCTCTAATTGACTATAGGAAGAAGGAATACTTGAAGCAGTTGGTGCTGAAATGGTGTTCCTGTAATGCTAGTGGATGTTTATGGCGTGACTGTCTGGATTTCTGAAGTAGATATGAATCTCGAGCTGTCGATGTTAAGCAGCCTATGAATATGCTGGAAGAGAGAATTTCAGGCGTGCGAGTTCAGCTCGATTTTGTATTGTTAATAGCCCGACTCTTGAGATCAGTTCAGAGGGTGAGTCTAGAAAACTGTATTTATTATAGGTAAACCTAATCTGCTTGCTTTTTTTGTACCCCTTCTATATTTTTAATATTGTTTCTTGTTTCCAGGAACCAGACTAGCTGGCGTATTCTAATGATGGGCAGGTTTACGGTTTTGTAGTCTAGGAGTTTGGTTCGAGGTGGTGCGGAACGTAGTCGTCTTTTTAGAAAAAATAATCTTTCTAAGAATGAAGATATAATATAGTTAACATGCGCCTCTCTTCTAAGATTATTAGAAATCAGTAGTCCTTGGCACTTATGCTGTTTTAGAGAAAAAAGCGTTGTGTCGTCAATAGTGTAATTCAAAATATGATAGCGTTTGTTTACGCTGATTATCTTAACAAGGCTGATTTTTTTTTTACTTTTAGAGTCATCTGCCATTTCGTGCACCAATTAGATGCTGATAATAGGGTATTTCTAAGAGCAATATGGTCTGAAGGACAGTTATTTTCTTTGTAAATAATACAATGGTTGGCGAAAAGCTGAAAACCTTGATGTTTGTTTCATTGAACTGGGGCAAATTGTTAATAGATATAAGGAATAGAATAAAAGCTACGACGCTGCCATGCGGTACACCTCACGTAACGTTTGATAGCTTCGATGTTTGCTGGTTTATTTTTACGAACTGCGTTTGCTTGGTCAGATATGCGCTAATCCATTTGTGATTGGTCCTTTACCTATTGTCGCTTGCAGTTTAATTATTACCTTTGGTGCGAAACCCGGTTGAATGCGTTTGAAAAGTCGAGTGAATTAAGGTCGATCTGCTTTTGAGGGTCAATGGCCGATGACAGCTCATGTATTAATTCAGTGAGTTGCGTAACTATAAAGAGGTCTTTAAAAACCCGTGCTGAATTGGTGACAAAATCTGCTGTTTTTCAAGGTAAGTGGTGATATTGTCAAGATTATTGTGCTCTAGTATTTTGCAAGTAGTGATTGTCAGAAATATTGGGCAATAATTAGCCACGTTAACTGCACTACCCGATTTCGTACATAACATTTGTACATATATTTAGAGTAATTTCATGACATGTCGCTCAATAAAAATGTTGCAACGCGCTCATCTTGCATCCGCATGCTACGCACAATGTCGATTCCCTGGTACGTGGAATCTGCCGACTTTTTTTTGCGCTTCGTGCAAGTGTTGGCACAATTTTTTTTATTTGCGCTGTGAGTACTGGCACTCTTCTTCTTTGGCTCTCTACATCGGCGTGTGTAGGCGTTGATTTTTTTTTTCTTGCTGACCATCGAGTCGGTGCTTTAAAATGGTCGGCTTCTTTGAGAACCGTGAGTGCAAGAAGGCAAAGAAGACCTGCCTGAGCTGCTGTTTCGCTAGCCTACTCAACCAGACTATGAAAAGAAGTTTGTCCTTCCGAAACGTGGCAATATATGACGACTTTTCACTCACAATAAAAGACGCAGTCAACCGCGGAGTTTCTCCACTAAAATTTCTGCAAAAGTAGTTTTCGTAACAATACTGCCTTAAGTCATTGCTACTGATATGCAGGGACTATTAATGTTCTTAAAGATATGGCCTTCACGTAGACATGATCTTCTGTAACCATTCGATTAAACAGCCAATATGTTTATTTATTATGAATAAGTAATATTCAGTACAATATTACTGGTAAATATATGTAATACACAAAAGTGTTCTTTAGTAAAGACAGTCAGAGAGACTTCCCGTTGATAGGTATATAAATATTGAGAATAAAGTTGGGCAACTAATGAATGCATATCTTTATATTATGTCCCTAAAAACAAAATACACACAAAAAGGAAAGAAAGTGTGAGGCTATCCGAGCCATGCTCACGAAATATTTAGGTGCTTTCGTGATTGAAAATGGGTTGAGACATGGTAGCCAATGTTCTCATAGGATCAAACAAAAGTTTTTCTATGTATCTGGCTGTGTTAGGACATGTCTTGTGGTCATATGGGCGGACAAAAGCAAACGCCCTAGGCTACAAAGATCCCCGACAATGCCTTAGTTAAAAATCCAAGCTTTTATGAAAACCTGGTTATATTCACTAATAACAGGTAGGTGAATCATCCCGCATACTTCGTTCACTCGCGCATTATATAATGTTGTCCTATTTCATGCGGCAATTATCAATTTCCAGTATTTTGCAGAATTCAAATTGAAGACATGTCACTTACGTCAATGCCGTCATCTTCTGTGTAGTATAGTGATAGAAGTGCTTCGGAAAAATACTAGTTTCGACGACTGCCGCACTTGCATTCTTTGTACAAAACGTATTGTTGGTGTGCAGGTCTGCAGGAAATAATGTTATCAGGTTATTCGAGCTAAAACAGCCAATTTCATTTTTATTTACAAGCACGGTCATCGCCAAGTAATAAAAGCACCTTTAATTTTGTACGAATTATCATGGTTTAAAAATTCACGCCGTCTTTTTTGTTCGAAAAATTAAGGCAGCTTCTATGATAAAATATAAAGGGCACATCAACACAGGACACAGAAAAGAAGAGATAAACACGACAGTTAAGTTGATCTTGAGTAGCAAGTGCAGTGCCATGTGTCTCGCTTCTTTCTGGTATGTTCTTTAATGAAGCGCTGTTTTATATTTTTATCATGGAACCTCACCAACTCACTCAATCTGTTGTCTTCTTGTAAAGCGTGAAGCTCCCTATTAGTGGGGCGAAGAGGGAAGGTACTGCAGGGTTGGGCATTTTTATTTGTTTTCATTCGGCTTTCACTTTCTTTGCTCCTCTCTTTCTGTTATTTTTTGCAACGTTTTCTGCTCTTTGTCTCAGTTACTTTTAATTTTATTTTTTTGCTATTTTACCATTTTTCTCTTTCTTTTGCTACACTAAGAATGTAAAGTTTTTCAAGTATTCTTAACTTGCGTGCATGAACCTTTTTTTATTGATCTCAGTAAAGCACGTGCCACTATATACCAAAGTTTCGGTGGTCATGAGAGTGACTTCAGGCTTCCGATAGCATTGGGTAGTGGGGGAGCTTATTTTAGTGAAATAGGTGGAAGGGGGTAAACTACGTTTTACTTACAGCATCAGCCACTACGGTAGCTACCGCAGAGTGATTACAGGAGAAACGTAGCAGTATAGCTAACTGATGATGTCGTAGCTACGCCAAGAACCTCATCTATGTGCAACAAAGATCGAAATTTTCGAAACCACGGAGGCGCATGGTGAACTACCTATATCGAGTGCTTCACGAAGAGACAACACTGCTCCGTAAATGCTCTTCAAAGCAGTGACCATGGACTTAGTGAAGTTGTAGAGGGCGAAATCGTTGATGTTCTGTGAGGAGTTGAACTTCAACAGGGATGAAGCTAAGAAAAGTGTAATCAATTGAGAGAAATAGACAAAAGTGGTAGCAGTGAATAAAGCACGGAAATCGCTTGCGAACTACTTCAGAAACTCTGAAGAAGCAAAAATTGAGACAGTTTGAAATAGAGAGGAAATGGAAATCAGGTTAGAGATCGAAGTTCAGAGACAGCGTTCCGCTGTTAATAAAGGGTTTAGTGACATCCTGTGAGAGCAAGTGAACGAGAACAAGAAATGTACGAGTATGAGAGCGAAGGTGAACACAGAGTTCAGATGGAAGGGCATGGAAGAGAAATACAACCTGTGCGGGTCTGGTGAATGCAGTCTAAGCTGCGCGCTTTCAATGCTGGCGAAACCATCGAAAGTTTTTTTACTTTTTTGAGTGTGTTTGCACCGAAGTGGTGCTAGACCATGATTGTTGGTCTGTTGGTTTCTTATGCATTCTTCCAAGTGACGTCGTCAGTGTATTTGCTCACTGTTCTAACGAGTGCTTCGTAAAATACGAAGTCGCTAAGGTAGCGTTATTGAGGAGCTTTGACATATCAGTTGAGAAAAGCGAAATTGACAGTGAGATACAGGTAGAATTTTTTCTGGATGGCAAAAACCAAAAGGTTGCAAAGCGCAAGAACTTCTCAAAGAAAGATGCCAACTAATTTGCAAGTGAGGATGGAAGTAGGATTGGGAGGCGAAGCAAATTGCTTTCGCGATTGTTGTAGTCTCCGTTCTATATAAGGTTCAAAGAGGGCGACCGTCACGTGTGCACCTGAAAAGGGATTGAACTGCAGTCGTATTTTTTTTAGAAATGGTTGCAACTGGATTTGTTTGCTGTTTTTTAACTTTTGTTTTAATTGCTTAGTTTGGTTTTGAAACTGATTTTCTGTGGTAGTTTCGGTATAAGATAGTGTTTAGGTGATCGCTTTAGGTTCTTACTCTTCCAAAGCTGTTGTATGTTTTTTTCTCCTGAAGATAAACGTTGTGCGGTTGCCTAATGACACGCACTGGAGCGTGTGTCAGTTATGTCTTACAAGAAAGTTAATAAGGGCGGCGCTGCAAGCTAAGTTTCAATTAGTGTGAAGAAACAAGTATCGTCTTTGCGAGTTTTCCAAACTTTATGCAAATTTTTCTGTTTTTTATTGTTTTTATCACTTATGTTCTGAGTGGACATGAAAAGTCTACGAGATAAAGAGCTCAGAAGTATAATAGGGCCTCTATTCTTAGAACTTGTAGGTTATAACACTAACGAGACGTTCATGTACACCTGTAGAATAATCACTTGTTTGACAATCACGTGATAATGTTTGAGAATGTGATTACATAAGCTAGGACTGCAACGCGTGTATATTCAGAGCAGTGGAAATACGTACGCGAAGATTACTGTCAGTTGATATTGCTTTCTTTATAGCTCAGTAATTATCGACGTACTCTGAGGTAGCCTGACTATATTGACCACCTGAAAACAGTGAAAGCTTCCTCCGATGGACTTTTTTTCTTCAAAGGTGCGAAATCTCCGTCCGGCACAAGAAAGAAAAAAAAGCAGCGATACTGCCGATGAAAGTTGTAACTTAGTCCGAATGGTTAAATGGAGGCCTTCAATCAGCCTTCTTCTTGATATATGGATTAGGTGGTTCCCAATTGAGGCTAACATAAAATGCGTCATTATGGTTTCTGACTTGCGTGAAAGTTTAAGGTCGAAGATGTTCCCTTGTTTAACTTGGAGTGCCTCTTACGTGTCCAAATTCATGTGTTCTAAATTTCCAGTTGTATTATGAACTTCCTGCTTTTGACAAGCCTGGCAAGTTGAAGGAAGATTCCTCGCGCTTGTACGCGATGTGGTGTCGTGGCACCAGGATCATTCGTTCCACTGTATCCCTTTGTATGAGGTGTTCTAAGAGTGGCACGGCTACCACCATCGTAGAATCCGAAGCCACCTTGACACAAATGTGAGGCCTGGTGGATTCGCAGCAGATTTGTGGCGCTTGTACACAGGAAGAAAGCAACAACAAGCGAGCGGGAAAGTATTGATTTAGTTTTATTGGTAGTGACTTGGATGACTCCACCAAACACCGACACTTCGCCCAACCTGTTCAGCTGGTGACCGTCAGGTTGAGTCTCCCGCCGGCGGACGAGCTGCTGTTAAGATTGGCGCCTGAGTCAAGGCGAAATGGGTGTTCGCACATCTTTGAACAAGTCATGGAAAGGATATGGGCTTACTGACACCCATCCAATAATGTGTATTGTCCTTCACAGCGAGGCCCTCGAAGACCAGGTGTGGGCCAACCAGCAGGCCAGGGCCGTCGCCGAGGATATCAGAAGATGTTCCTTGAACGATGTGACTCTGGCAGCCTAGCGCCGGGCACAGCAACAACCGTTGGACAAATGAAGTTTGTTTCAACTCAACAACTCAACTCCCAGCCGGGAAGGGAGGCACCACAATGTCACGACGCCGCAAAGCGTACTACGATATTACCGAGTCTATTTCAGTCATGAGACCCTTCTTAAAAAAATGGTAGCATCAGCATCGATGACAACCAGCCCCGCTTATTGAGCGTGACGAGCGATGGTGTCTTCGGACGCAACGCGTAGGACGAGTAGGGAACCCTCATCCAGCTACGTTCTCAACCCAGTGAAAAGACACCTTGGTGCTGGGTTGCAGTGGGATGGCTACGCCCCGATCCAAAACTTTGTCCTGGGTGAGTGTGGGAACCGCCGTAGAAAATGATGTCTAGTCTATGGTTGGACAGCGAAAGTAAACGCATTTTCCCATTTAATGGTGAGAGAAAAAGAGTCTTTTGATTACTAGCCTCAGTGGGCTGTTGCGAGAACTTTTGACGAGATCGTCATGATAAACGACGACATCTTCGTCTAGATTTTAGGTATGAGGCGAAAAATGCTCGCTGTAAATAATGCAAAATAAACCTCTGCGCTTTCATAAGGAAGTACTCTGCAGTGCTGTTCCCCACGTGGTCATGGGAGGTTTTCAGGTCCCTTGATTAGAAAAAGTGGGGGATAGGAAATAATGAAGATTATCCTATTCTGTGATTCACTGACGTCATTGCCTTGATGAGTATCTCAGGAAATGCATTACAGCTCATTATTACTGAACTGGATACAGAAAGCAAACAAAGTAGCCGTGAAAAATTATGTGCATAAAACTAGAGTGATGTGCAAGTCTCAGCAGAAAACAACGCTTTGCGATAGATGGGAGAGACGCTGAAGTTGTAAAGGAATATGTAGACTTACGACAGGTAGTAATCGAGGAGCAGCACTTTAAGAGTAAAATAACTAGAAGAATAAAAATGGGATGGATCACATTTGACCCGCAATCTCAAACCATGAATGGTAATCTACCACAAATCTCCTAGAGTAAAGTTTGTAACAGCTTCATCTTGCTGGTACTTACCAGTGGAGCAGAGATCTGGAGGCTTGCAAAGAAGGTTCAGCCGAAATTTTAAATGACGCAGTGTGCAATGGAAAGGGAAATAATAGATGTAATCTTAAGAGACAACAAGATGGTGGAGTGGGTCTGGAAATAAACTGCAGTTATGAATACCATATTGTTGAAATCAGCAAAAAAATGACATGGGCCGGCCTCGTAGCACGTAGGCAAGATAACCACTGGTTATCACCGCTGGAGTATCTGACTGGATTCCAGAGAAGGCGAGTGCATGAAGCGGTGACAAAATGTAGGTGGGCCGATAAGATTAAAAAGGTCGCAGTTTAATGTGGAACCAGAAAGCACAAAACCGGGTTGATTGGTGGATCATGGGAGAGGCCTTCGCCCTGCAGTGGGCGTAGTCAGGCCGATGACAACGACGACGACGACGACGACGACGACGACGATGATGATGATGATGATGATGATGATGATGGAACCTCTGTACAGTTTTCCTCATCAGTTCTGTTTATGCTCAGCGTCTCCCGCCCGAGTCCCCAATGCCAGTAACGCCAAATTCCCAACAACTCAACCGATAGTGGCCGCAATCGAATCCTGCAAACCTCAGATCCAACAGTGCAGACACTGCGCGCCTCAGCACCCCCAACCACTGCCACTACAAATGAGATATCTATATCACATATCATTCCTCGGTGCTTCCGCGGCGTCTGCAAAAATGACCCCTTGCGCTTTTTCTGGCGTTCCGGTGTGGGGTGAATATGAAGGGAGTGAAGGCGCAGGCTGGCAAATGGAAAAGTATGCACTTGTGCAGGGAGAAAAACGCCACGGTGCTTTTTACAACGCACTCCCATGGTCTCAAAAACTTTAATCAGCCTCTACGTCCGTCCCACTGTCCACACTACTATTATAACTGAGCAGGCGGATAAAGAAGGATGTCGTGTACTCTATAATCTACGCTTGACAGACCATAGTTCGAAGACTAGGTGGAGAGGCCAAATATTCAGATATCAGAGAGAGACTAGTATGAAATGAACTGATGTACTGCTAATCTTGCTAAACTATCTTACTAAAAATTTAGGGGATTATGTTTATATTTTATATTCGGAAAAAGAAAGATAAAATACCAGTGGTTCTGAGCATAGTTTTTCAGTCTGTTCTATCTTTCTGTGTATTTTTGTTTTAGTTGCTATACCACGTTCAGTGATACTGGCAGACATACCTAATGACATAATACATTGGTTCAACACAACGTATCTCTTACCATCAGTCTGTATTCTTGGCACGTCCGAAGGGGCCGCTGTAAAAACAACAAAAAGTATTTTCACGTTAGGATAGAACCACTCATTATACGAGATGTGTAACAAAAGTATCTTATATATATATTTTCGCCAAGAACTGGAGGTGATGAAACACACGCAATAGCATCAGCCAACCATGAAACTTCGTGCGTATGCGAGAAATTTTCTTACCTGCAGATAGCGTCAGTCATGGTCCGAACTGGCCACCATCAAAACCAGAACTTGGCAGCGTTTAATGCTAAAACCTTATCTAGTGAGGCGAGTATAGCTGTGGCTTTTCGATGAGCTAGAGTGTATTGAATTGAATGTAATGGGGCTAAGTGAGGTGACGAGGCCAGATGAGGTCTATGCAGTACTACAAAATGAGGCATGTACTTTGCTTTTGTGTCTTGGCTGACAGAAGAGGACGGAGGGTGGGGTTCCTTGTCCCCCGATATATCGCTGGTAACATAGGAGGAATACTAAAACAAAAATAACAGGATGGTAGGTATGTAAATGAACTATATAAGAGGTACAAGATAAAGGTAGTACAGCCTTACGCGCCTACTTCCAGGCCACGATGACTTATTAGTTGAAAGATACTATTAAGACTTGCGATCAGAATAAGTAAGGTAAAAACAAAGTGTGCTATACTAATGGGTGACTTTAATGCCAAGGTTTTAATACCAAACATTAAGGGATTATGCATCGCTACTAAAAATGCCTGACGAGAGTTTATTAGTAGAAAACACAAAACGTAATAATTTATGGATCTTCAATACCTGCCACCAAAAGTGAGTGAATCGTAAATGGACATGTAAAGCCGTAATGGCGAAAATAAGACTGAAATAACTTTATACTGGGTGCACACTGAGGCATCGTGCAGGATGTGGAAGTGACTGGCAACGTACGATGCAGTGACCGCAAAGATTAAGGTCTCAAATTCACCTAAACTTGAAGAAAGAACGACAGAAACTGATACGCAAGAAGCCAATCAGTGAGCTACCACTGAGAGGGAAAGTACAGGAATTCTTGAGTCTCGCTTCAGAACAAGATACGCGGCTTTACCAATGACGCCGGTCTTTGCGTTAGCGCAATGAATGATAATCTCACGAGTATCATTACGGAGTGTGCAGTGACGTTGGAGTATGGTAGTTAGAACACAATCAAGCTGTCTCTGAAGACGAAGAACCGTATTAGAAACGTCGAGCATGAATGCTTGAGCAACAACACAAAATAAAACTGGCAGAGCCTTCAAAGAAACATGGAGTGAATTGAAGACGTTCTAAAGAATGGAGGAAGTGCCAAAGCGGGGAAGAGAAAACTTGGGATAGGCAGAAATCATGTGTATGCACTAGCTGACAAGGAAGGCAAAGTAACTACCAAAATGGATAGGATAGTTAATATAGCGGACGAGTTCTACACAGATCTGTACAGTAGCCGGCACAACCATGGCCATCATGCAATAACTAGCAGTAACCCAGAAGACACCCCACCAGGGATGACAGAAGAAGTCAGGAAAGCCTTGGAGGGAATGCAAAAAGGCAAAGCTGCTAGTGAGGTTCAGGTAACCTGAGATATACTGAGAGTCGGAGGACAGATCGTGTTTAGAAAAGCTAGCCGCGCTGTTTACGAAGTGTCTCCTGACAGAAAGGGTACCAGAATCTTGGAAGAATGCTAGAATGCTAACGTCACCCTAATCCATCAGAAACAGGACGACAAGAACTTGAACAAAACAGGCCGATGAACTCGTTGTCTGTCGTATACAAGCTGTTTACAAAGGTAATTTCTACCGGAATTCCCGCAACAATAAAATTCAATCAACCAAAGGCACAAGCCGCATTTCGAACAGGCTACTCAACAAGCCAACACGTTCTTATTAACAATCAGCTGATAAACAAATACTCAGAATAAACCCAACCACTATATAAAGTTTTCATAGATGACGAGAAGGCATTTGATTCAGTAGAGAAATCAGCAATAAAGCAGACACTGAGGTATCACGGTGTCGACGAAACATATATGAACATCCTAGTCGAAATTTACAGATTATCAACTGACACCATCATGCTCCATAAAGAAAGCGATAGGATACCAACAAAGGAGGGTGTAAGTTAACGGAATACGTTTTCCCCAATGGTGTTTTACGGCGTTCTTACAAGAGGGTTTCAAAGGGCTAGGATGATGAGAGTTAGGAATAAAAGGTAATGAAGAGTACACTAGTAACCTGCACTTCGCCGATGTCATTGCATTGCTGGGTTACTCAGGCGCCGATCTGCAATCGATAAAACTGAATTAGAGAGGAGAGTAGGGCGTTAGGTCTTGAAATTACTCTGCAGAAAACGAAAGCAATGTACAACAACCTCGGAAGAGAACAGAGCTTTGAGATGGGTAGCAGTGCACTTGAAGTTGTATAAGAGTATGTACTTCGAATAGGTAGTAACTGTGTAGCCAAACCACGAGATTGAAGTATCTAGACAAATAAGAATGAGTAGAGTATATCCTCAAATCATGACTTATAGATTGCCACTGTCTTTCAAGATAAAGGTATATAACCGCTGCATCTTGCCCGTAGCAGAAATCTGGAGGCTTACAAGGAAGTTTCAGCTGAAACTGAGGATGACGCAGCGAGTGATGAAATGGACATTATAGGTGCGAACTTACTAGACAAGAGACCAGAGGTGGTCAGGAAACAAAGTGGGGTTAAGGATGTCATGGTTGAAATCAAGAAATAAACATGAACCGGGCACGTACGTAGCGCGTAGGCAGGATAACCGATAACCACTAGTGATTAGGAACACAAGAATGGTTTCCCAGAGACGGCAAGTGGGTTAGGGGGAGACAGAGAGTTACGTGGGCCGAAGAGAAGTTTGCGGGTATAAAGTTGTCGCAGCACGCTAAGGACCGTGTTAACTGGCGGAACGCGAAAGAGGCCTCTGTCCTGCAGTAGGCACGGTCAAGCTGATGATAATAACTGGTTTGAAGACAGGGGCACCAGAAAAGAAAGTGACGCACGAAATGATCAGCCATCAACAGGTCGCTATGATATCCAAGTGACTATTGCCGTGATACGGTGAGGTCGTTTGGCTAGTTGAGAAATTACGAAAGCACTGGAAATCAGCATTCTTTCTGCACGTTACATCACGAAGATTCTGCCACGATGAGTGTTGCGGCAAAATTTGTGCCTAGCTGTTCACCCTTATACAAAAGCAACATTGTATTGAAGTCTCGCATGGCATGATGGATTCCACAAACAACGACACCATCTTTATGATTATGGGGACAAGGTTTAGGCGTAGGGGTGTGACACGGTAACGAAACATGAGTCGTTACAGTGGTTTCACGTCACCAAGTTCATAGAAGGTTCGAAAGGGCGCCGCAACGTCAAAATGGTGGTGACTGATTTCTTTTACTCTGGCGGTGTGGTACACCAGGAGAAAGTCGCACAAGGTGAAAAATCACAAAATAGTACTATATACAAGGATTTTGTCCATCACCTACGTGATGCCATGCCACGCAAAATAACAAAAACAAAAACAGGACTTCGGTTCTAACAGCGAATTGGCGCATCTATCAGGACGATGTTTGGGTGAAGTCTACGCACTTGAATTTGAAATTCAGCCCTTGTGGTTTCTGGCTGTATTCAAAACTCTAGAGTCTATTGAAACGACCGTAATTTTCGAGAAGAACGGACATTACAGCTGTAACTACAGCTGAACACAACTCCATTTCACAAAGGGCCCCCTCGTAATGCTTCCTCTAATAGCAGCGTCGCTGAGAGAAGTGTCTGGACTCACAAAAAGACTACTCTGATGGTCAAAGGCTCTCCAGCGACTCATCTATGTCAGGTTGTTTTACTTTAGCAAAAAGACGTCCACTGCAGGACAAAGGCCTCTCCCATGTTCCACCAGTCAACTCGGTCCTGTGCTTCCTGCTGTCAATTTATACCCGCAAACTTCTTAATCTCATCTGCCCAGCTAACCTTCTGTCTCCCCATAACCCGCTTACCTTC
Organism: Rhipicephalus annulatus; assembly: GCA_013436015.1. NCBI lineage: Eukaryota > Metazoa > Arthropoda > Arachnida > Ixodida > Ixodidae > Rhipicephalus > Rhipicephalus annulatus. The sequence goes on from WOVY01006560.1 coordinate 35,973, forward strand.
TCCCGAAATCCAGTTAGTTACCCTTAATTACCAGCGGTTATCCTATCTAGGTAATACATTCCCGGCCCATGCTCATTTCTTCTTGTTGATTTCAACTATGATATCCTTAACTCCGGTTTGTTCCCTAATCAACTCTGCTCTCTTCTTGTCTCTTAAGGGTACACTTACCATTTTCCTTTCCATTGCTCGCTGCGTCGTCCTCAATTTTTCTGCTCCGCAGCTAAGTAGCGGCAAGATGCAGCTGATATATACTTTCCTCTTGAGGGATAGCGGCAACCTACCTGTCATGATTTGAGAGTGCTTGCCAAACGTGCTCCACCCCATTCTTATCCTCTAGTTACTTCAGTGTTGTGGTTCGGCTCCGTGGTTATTACCTGTCCAAAGTTGACATAGTCTTTTACAACTTCTAGTGCACTATTACCTATCTCGAAGCACTGTTGTCTTCCGAGGTTGTTGTGCATTACTTTCGTTTTCTGCAGTATAATTTCAAGACCTACATTTCTGCTCTCCTTGTCTAACTCACTAATCATTAGCTGCAATTCGTCCCCTGAGTTACTCAGCAATGCAGTGTCATCGACGAAGCGCAGGTTACTAAGGTACTCTTCATTAACTCTTATGCCTGACTTTTCCTCGAATAGCACAGCTAGGCTCGCTTCTCTAGGTAAAACGTCATATATATGCAGTTAATACTTTATGTTCAAGTTGTAGCGTTGGCTCTAAACCACGCCTTTATAATCACTTGGCATTTCGTGTTCGATTTTCAAGTGAAAATTCTCGAAAAAAGTACAACTGATTTATGTCCTAATATGATCGTCGAATTATAAGGTTTCAATATTTTGGCAATCGCACATTCATCTACGCCGAGAACAATTCTATAAGTATCGCCAGTCTACCAAATTCATTTCGCAGAGACAGGCCGTGTTAATGGGTGACACCCTTCTCGCGGCCTTTTAGTTTTATAAAGTACATATTTTCCATCGCTATAGTTTTTTCAATAATTCAGTAACTAGTGGCACACAAAATACCACGCCATTTCAATAGACCAGAATATTGAGAAAATTACGAAGGGCGTAAGAGAAGCAGGCTGAAGTAAAGAAGCTAGCTGGTAAACATCACTATTCATCGCGGCACTTCGTTCGTCATAAGTAGAGCCCGGATTTAAGGCACTAAAAGCCGTGTTTTAGGCCCCCAAAATAGGCAGAAAAAACACAGATTTATTCCCTGAAAACATAAATATAGGCACAATAAACATTTAGAAAACTGAAATTTTGAAAGAGCGATGTTCATGACCTGTGTCTCCGAAAGCGAAAAAATCTGTACCTTAGCGTCTCTTTAGAAAAAACACAGCATATCCACTGAGTAAATCATGATGAGTGAAGCAAAGCGTCCGTAAGTCCGTCCACGCTTCCGTACGTCTGTTCCTTTTGCTTCCGTCCGTCCTTGCGTACGTTCATGCATCCGTCCATCCTTGCGTCGGCTTGTCTGTCAGTACATCCGTGCTTTCGTCCGTCCATTGTTCTTGTGAACACTCAAAGTACCGCCATCTTGCATCTTTTCGTCATATATTCTTCATATAGAAGTACCGCCATCCAGCGAACATCCAAGGACTAGACGAGAGGTTGCTACCTACTACTAAAACTACTACTACTACTACTACTACTACTACTACTACTACATACGTCGCGGACGCACGATCCACGGTTTAAAGAGGTTTACATTTAAAAAAATTATGTAGTTTACGATGGCACGAAGGCACCAATCGTTCAATTTAGCTATGCGAAATTGTCGCTTTTCCCGCATTGTCTGCAGAACACGGTCTCTCCTTTGTCCCGCCGCGGTGGTCTATTGGCTAAGGTACTCGGCTGCTGACCCGCAGGTCGGGGGTTTGAATCCCGGCTGCGGCGGCTGCATTTCTGATGGAGGCGGAAATTTTGTAGGCCCGTGTGCTCAGATTTGGGTGCTCGTTAAAGAACCCCAGGTGGTTGAAATTTCCGGAGCCCTCCAGTACGGCGTCTCTCATAATCATATGGTGGTTTTGGGACGTTAAATCCCATATACCAATGAACGGTCTCTCCTTGTATTTGCGAATATCGTGGGCTCAGTGTCTATCATAAAAAAAAGAACACTCGCTCCTGGGTCTCCTTCGGTATGGCGGAGATGGACCGCGCAGAAACAAATAGCCAGTTTTTTTAGAAAGCCAGAAGTGTATTTATCCTCGTATTTGCTGAAAGGGCACCTCAAAAGAATTAAGAACTTCGAGCTGGCAAGTGTAAGGCTTGCGCTGGGCATTCACGGTCACTTCTGCCAAGATTTTCAATTTTGTGCTCCCCAGATGAAGGTGAAATGTCGGACTGAATACCACTTGTTCTTCATCTCACCCTAATAAGGAGGAGAATGCAGGCCCGTAGCCAAGAAGGGCGAGGGTGCATGTCGGTGCGATGGATTAAAGTACACCTTGACACCCGTCCCCCTCACCCATGTGAAATTTGGATGTAGGTGTGCGTTTTACCGATGCATTATTTAAATTTGTTTTTTTTTCAAGACTCACAGCAGGTCCCCACCCCCTCCGAAAATATTCCTGGCTACGAGCCTCGGGTAAAGCAACAGGGTATGGTACTCAATACGGTACTCAATACGGTACTCAATACGTCCCAGTAGTACGTGACACCGGGAGAATTAATCGAGTGGGCGTGTGTAACTTGTGCAATCTATTTATTGAACAAAGTAAGGAAAGTTGTTCAAAATGTTCAAACATACAGATTATACCAGCGCACCTTTTTAATATTCTTATTAATATTTACTTAAAATCGAGTGAGAAGCGACACTAGGCCACCTCCATCATGTTTGCGTACCTGTTCTCGCCATTCTTGCGTCGTGTCGGCGTGAGCCATTGCAGCACCTAGCGTAGTTTTAGTTTTCGTGAACGGATCCCTCACAACAGTTAGAATGGTGCGATGCTATGTATCGTGGTAAAGATAGGTGATTCATACAAGCCTCTCCAAATGTGTGGATCCACCCCGCAGCAAAAACCTGTACTCTACAGAAAACGCTAAAACGACTCTACATCACTTGTCTGAACGACGTGGCCTGGTTATGGCATACACATGTACGTGTGGATGCATTTGCGTTGTGTCATGTTCCGGCTTCTACTTGCCCCAATACCTCAGAGGGCTGCTAAAGGATTGGGCGTGTGAAGTCTACACGGGGCGAGTGGCAAATGTTGCAAGCTCACCTCCTCTCATCACGCTTTTGCGGGTCATAATGAATCAATTGAACTAAGCTTGTTGTACAAATATATCCATTAGGGGTGCAACACCATCTAGTGTAAACAATCTCATGTGACCTGGTGAAGCACTTTCGAAGAAATCAATTGCAAACAAAAGATATGCCTTGTGTACATCTGCTTATATTTTTTTTACCCAAGCTTCACTTTTCTACTTTCCCCTGACGGCGCTCGATGGTTTCGCATTCGTTGTTCATGTTCCTGCGGAAGCCCTGTTCTCTGCCCCCACTACACTCATGTCTTCAATCAAGTGCTTAAATCTTGAGAACACTGGGCTGGAAAACTAACTGGCTATAAAAGCCATCAGTTGCGTCCTCGGCTACGGACGCCACTCTCCTGTTCTTCACCTCTTCTCTTCGAGCCTTTATTTTCCTCTCGAATTCTTCTATATATGCAAGGAAGTGCTCCCATTTAGAGTACCATAAATATCGTCTTCTTTTCTTCACTTCCCGCTCCTGCACTCACTTACGACATGACTAAGGTGGCCAGCACGACACATTTGATGGCTGCTTGTGGTTGTTCCTAAAAGTTTGTTGAACTAGAGAACTAGGTTACACCGCAAAGAGTTTCGAAAGGTCAGTTTGCCCGTCAACATAAATAACGTTCTCAACTGTACTAGGAAGCAAAATTCGAGGTTAAATAGTGTTCACATTTACACTGATTTTGAAAATAGGCATTTTGAGGCTTTTATAGAAATTTATGCACAATCGTGAAAAATATGCAATTATATTCATTATAAAAACCCTTTAAAGCAATATTTAGCCTCTAATTCATATCGATATATGAAAGTCGCATGAGAGGAACGCAAGAAACAAAGTAGGCATTTGTCTAAATGTTCGTCTTCAGCCATAAGGCACGGCACTTGATTAGCACAGGGCTTCAACCTGGATGCGATCATACATTTTTTTTTGTGCTAACATTCTGAATAGCTCTCTTTCAGCTAAGGTAAATCATCAATGCTGAAATTTGACGTAAAAAGGTTATGGATACGCAGGAAAGACTGTGATGGACCTCAAAGGCAGAAGCCACAGCATGGATTAGCCGACCTAGCATCACGAAATAATATTGTAGCGCGGATGAAGTTCATACATACACCATGTGTGGTGATGTATAATTATAGTAAAGGTGGATCATTGACCTTTTTGGTGAATTATGTTAATAACGGCGTTAAATTCAGCACTAAACTGACGAAGGTGGGAGATAGGCATAGCGTTGTCTGTATGATCTCCCTGTCCCATCCTCGTCAACTGAGTGCCGCACTTAGCTTCGTGAAGGTGAATACTACGCGCCACACCACCCATAATTAGAGACTACCACATTGTATACATAATCAATCGTAGATGACCTTGCGTGGATGCATGTATAAGAAATGCACAGTGTCACATAGCCTATTGACACGAACTGTAGGTTTTCAGAAATAGGGCTACCTAATGTCCAGTGTTGTTCATGCTCGCTCTTCATATCACTCGCCTAGGTGTCCGGACGTTTACACAGAGGAGAAATCATGGCGCACTTCATTGACGAAGACATATTGCAAGAACGATGCTGAAATTGCTATCCTGGACACTTCATTTTCTTCGACATTATTGCATAGTAGTGTACGTCAAGCAGTCTGTACTTCCGGCTATCCTTGTTACCGGCGTCACCAACCACCACCAGTATATCTGGGAAATCTTCAACAAAACAGATGACTAGTTGTAGAAATTTTGTTTTAGTGTACAATGAGAAAACGATGTCATGGGCAAGTGGGTTCTGCCATGGCACTTTCAGCAAGCTCCTTTACATCCTTGTCACAGTTCATTCACTCGTTGTGTCCTCGAAACAAGCACGTATTCAAGAATCTGTCAACGACTTCACTTTCATTCCTGCCTGAAAGCTCTATGTCATCACGCTTTCAATTCAGATATTCGAAACATACCGTCTATCACTAAGATTAGTTGTCTCACGGCATGAGGGACAGACTAGTCGTGCGGCTCCCCATACGCACAAAAGTTTTCGGCGTTTCCTGTTGTCGAGCCAAGAAGATCCAGCGCCGGAGTTCATAAGACCTGAAACTACTTCCCACAACCATACTGCTTGCTTGGAATTCATGCAGCTTTGCGGAAATATAACTTTGCTTGCACAGAATGTCAGCATCGCAAAACTTCACATGAATGACCAACCAGTACACTCATCTGTGGCCGAGGCCACCCATCCACTTGATCACGTCTTTATTGAGCGATATGACCCGCTTCTTTGAAAATGTTCAGAAAACAGCCGGTTCACTTATGGCTTGTACCACGCCATCTACTTGGTTAAAGTGAAGTTTTGCCAAGAACAAACTTAGTAGAAGCCATATTCTTCACCAAATACGCAAGTTCCTCCTGCCCCATTGGGCTCCTCTGGAATTTTTCAGTAAATTAGTATGTTTCCCTTATGGCGCCGATTGCAGCTTTGCTGATGCAGTGCAGCATTTTTCATTTGGTAACGGTCAAATCACATCCGCAAATCAACGTCATATCCCATCCACGAAATCCCACATACGGTTATATGTCATGCATAAATACTGCATGAAATTTTGCTGCTTTTTATATGACCCTCCTTTTTGTCGATGTTAGCGAGAACTTTGGCCTTTGTAAAATGTCCGGCATTCTTTCCCAACCTGTATTCGGTCTTGCAGTTCAATTCTTTGAGGAAGATTCGAAATCGTGACATTCCTGAAAGTGTTGAAAGTCTTGTAAATATGATTCATCTTCAGCCGACAGTCTATGCTTCCCTATATTGTATGGGCCTTAAATTGCCACCTAATCATCTCCGGGCGTTGTAATAGGAAACGTTTTGTTGATTCCCCACACATGTACCCAAAATGCTATTGCAGGGAAGCCAATAATTGGTTGTTGTCCCTGGTCATGCACAAATCATTCCGTCGTATCACCACCAGAGCCCCTCTTGTCATACTCATGGTCTCTCTTCGCTTGTGAAAGCTGTGGGCTGCGACGAAATTGTCTCATGCCTTTCTAATTATGAAACTGACTTAGTAGGATGGTATAAATCGAGAGCCGCACTGATAAGTGACTATGCGACAGTTAGGATAACATACACACCTTGCAAAGAGCCAGATTCTTTTTTTTCTGAAGCTCAGGCTTACGTATAAGCATTCTTTCTTCAGCATTTAACGTCAAGTGGTATGGCTATGTCTTTGCCGATGTCTCCCAATTATTTTCGCCACGATGATCTCATTTCTTGCGATTTCTAGACAAGCTCCGCGCTTGTTCTTCGCTCGTAAAATTAGGATGTTTGCTTGCGTCTTCCAGCCTCTTCATCTTCATTGTTCCGCCATTTCATAAGTGAGTAACTTTGCAAGATCGCGATAATGGTTCTAATAATGTTCACATACCCCTTATACGCAACAGTGGCTGAACGGAACGCAGACACTTTATTGAAAAGAAGCTGGCGGCCACGTTGAAACACTCATGCAGCCGAGTAAACAATTGTAGTATGCTGTCTAGTTTGTAACGCCTTCGGCGTTAGCATGGCACTATCGAGATATGTTTGGCAGGACGACGCCATCGGGGTGTGTGCAAGCGGATACTGTATACTTTGTGTCCATTTGTATTTGTCAATTGTTTGACAATATCTTTGTGTCCCACGCTGCTAAAATCCACTACTCTCTAAAATCAACTAAATCTAAATACAGTGCCTTGAGCAGTATTCTCTACGTAGTGATAAAGTTTACAATACTCACGCTACAAACAGATAATGTATTGAGTCATTTGAGTGATTCAGTGACTGGGCATATTTCATTAGTGTTCTCAGTGTTTTTTTACCATTTATTTTCTTGAAGTACGTCCCATTTTGGTGGCGTTTGACGAGCTTGTTATGCTGTAAAAAAGGTAACGTTTAATAAGATATTACACCAACATACGCATAGCAAGGCAGTGCCTTTCAGCAGTAGGAACACTTTTGTCGCGTGAATACTGAGACATTAAGCGGGGGATGGCAGCACGGAACCTGCTCCATCGGCAGCGAGTTAGCCGCCGGAACTTCCTTGTTTGCATTTATCTGTTCCGGAGCGACTTTTGCGGCTGCTGCCATCGAACATTCTTCTTACGAATGAGTGGAAACAGAACTTCGAAAAGCAAAAAAAAAACGGTTGTGTGTTCGTCCTATCTCACCTGTTGAAGCCCGTGGCGACAGTGAAATTATCCGTAGTCACTCCTATTTTTACTAAAATTGCCCCGCGAAGGCCCATGATTCTTGTCCCTCCCATTTGAAGTACATTACGTGGTGACCTCGCCGAACGAATAGCATTATCTCGACACCAACAAGCCTCTAACATTGCGCAAATCGTGGTGAAGGAACAAGTTGTGCTTGCATTGTTTCCTCTTCAATGAAAACGTGTTCCTGCTCCACGGATATAATCAGAGCGCTGATGGCACACAAATCTTACAAATGAGCGCTAAAACAGAAATTTACTTCTTTTGGGGGTAGGATGGGATAAGTGTGACAAAAATGTGAAAATAGTGAATGTGTTTTATACTTCACTATTGGCCATAAAACGTCAATACAGAAACTTGCCTTCGGGTACAAAATATGTCCTTCATCAATATGGCCATGATGCCACTGTTGAAAAGTTTAACTAAAAATAAAATTGACCAGATGTCTCACTTTCAAGCAACATGCGGGGCAAAACAAGATACTGCGTGGCACAAAACGAGACAATTTGAAACTTTTTTTCGTCCAGATTTTTTATTACAAACACTTCGAAATCACTCCGTAGGCCCACGCTTAGTCTTCCTATGCTTAGTACTTGCAGTTCACGCATTGAGTTCATCCAGAACCATCAGTCGTACTGCTCCAAAATTCCTTGCATATCAAAAACATCCTATCTTTTTTTGTGTGTGTGTGCTAATGTTATAATTTTTGAACGTCTGCACATCTTTGGTTATTTGTTAATATGAGGCTAGTTAGATACTGACGCATCTTTTTTGTCTCTTTTACTGTTTCGATGCAGAACTGCACAGGCCTTTTGTGGCTTTCAACTCCATCAATCTGGCCTTAAAGCAATCCTAAAATTAGATTTTCTAGTGCTTCTTTTTATAAAATATCAGTATTGCAGAGCAATGTTACTAAAACTCTATTCGGAAATGCTTTTGAGAACAGCTTGAGAGATTCTTCAAAGTTTTTCGCGTGCCAATAGGGATCATCTTTAATTAGAAACGCCTAGTAAACTGGATGCGGCGCGAATGGAGTGAGTCCTGTCGTGAACAGCAATGTGTGCTTTTTCAGGTAATTTTCATCCAAGGAAACTTTATATATTATCCTCTTGTAGATTGTAACCATCTTAGACAATGAAATATATTATATAAATTAGTGTAATTGAATGGTTCAAATCATACAATATAAAGGACATTTTCAATTCCAACTCAATGTCTTCTGTTGCATTTTGCCCCTCTCGCGTTCGCCAACCTAAAAAAAACATTGGCGCTTTGTTTCGGGGTAACAAATGAACTAAAATTTTATTTTCATTTAGCTGGTAGCATAGAGTAACAGATTGAGTACTTGAATTGTTTTACTGACAGAGGAGCAGCGCCACGTTGAACTTCCCGAAGAATTTCAACATTTTCTTAAGGTTTATTAAAACACTCACATGAACAGAGTAATTTTTTTTGCGTGAATGCTGCGAGCAAACGTCAACATTTACACATAAAATCGTAGGAAAGTGCGAGCACTTATCGCTGAAAGAATAGAAACAAAGAAAAGTACTTTTTGTATTATTAACAGAGGCTGGCAAATTCAAAATGTCGCGTTTTATCACGTGTCTCAGTTTACCCCACCCTATAACCAATTCGAATGTTGCAAGGTAAAAGCAAAATAAATGGAGCAATTCATTCAGATTTCAGAGGAACTCATGTATGCGATGCTGCTGAATAGAGTGGGCGCTTATTTGGGTGCACGTTAAAGAAACCCCAGGTGGTCTAAATTTCCGGAGCACTCCACTAAGGTGTCTCTCATAATCATATAGTGGTTTTTGGGACGTTCAAACCCCACATATCAATCTATCAATTAGAGTGGGGCGCTTAGCTGGTATGGAACAACTCGAACTCCAGCTGCCTTTTCCCTACTGTAAAACAAAGTGTGTGCCATCATCACAGAAAGGTATCTTCGCCGTGTGTTTCGAGCTGCTCACCGAGGCAATTTAACACAATGAGCCGTATTTCGTGGAGTGCGGGATAGACATCCCTATGAGGATTGTGCCATATTTCCGCGAAACAGCGCCGCCGCCATGCAGTACGTACAAGGTCACTGTAAATACAAGTCTTGCACACAGCCCATGTTCTTTTTTCATCCGGGTTGTTCTAATGCTTGAAATTGAAAATAGCTAATGCTTGAATTGAAAATAGCTAATGTTTGTGCCCGTTTTCAAAAGTGGTTCTAAATCAGACGTATCAAATTACAGACCAATTTCTTTGACGCCGATTTGTTGTAAAGTACTTGAACATGTTCTTTTTTTCTGCTTTAATGAATCACCTGACTTCAATTAATTTTTTTTAATCCTAAACAACACGGATTTAGACAGGGTTTTTCATGCACAACCCAATTAATTGAATTCTATCATGATATAGCATCAGTTTTAGATAATCGAGGACAGATTGATTGTTTATTTTTAGACTTCAGAAAGGCTTTCGATACGGTATCACACTCCATTCTGATTCAAAAACTGCAGAACTTGAACATTCATCAAACCATTTGCCGTTGGATTGCGGACTATTTAACTTCAAGAAAACAAAAGGTTGTGCTTGGTGGATCATGTTCGTGTTTAGTTTCGGTGACATCAGGGGTACCTCAGGGTTCCGTACTCGGTCCGCTTCTCTTCCTTGTGTTTATAATGATATTTCGGATACAATTAGGTGTCGTATTAGAATGTTTGCTGACGACTGTGTGTTGTATACTGAACTGACCGACCAAACGGATTCCACCCAGCTTCAGGATGACCTTAATCACGTGGAGGCATGGTGTAAAAATAATGACATGGTATTAAACACGAATAAATGTGTTCACGTCAGTTTCACCAAAAAGGTTAATAGATTTACAAATCAGTACATCTTAAACAATGAAGTTATTAGGTATGAACACAAATATAAGTATTTGGGTGTCACGCTTTCTGAGGATGGGGGATGGTCTGAACACATTGGCAGTGTTGTAAGTAGAGCGGGAAAAGCCCTAGGCTTTTTACAAAGAAATCTTAAACATGTAACCAAGGAGGTTAAACAGGCCGCATATTATGCCTATGTGAGACCAATACTAGAATACGCCTGTCCTGTGTGGGATCCGTTTAACAAAATACATATTCATGAATTAGAACGCATTCAGTCGATGGCAGCAAGATTTGTTCTGGGAAAATATGGCCGAACTGAAAGCTCCCGTTGTATGAAAAGAGAACTTAATTGGCAATACTTACAAGATCGAAGACGTAATCTAAGATTAAAACTATTTTATTCGATATATAACAATGAAACGGGCATTAATGCTTCAGATTATTTAAAAAAAGCGTATTATCAATCCTCCCGTCATGATCACAAATTTAAAGTACGGCCATACAACCCCAGAACGGATCTTTTTAAGCATTCTTTTTTTCCGCAATCCATTGTTGAATGGAACACGTTACCAGCCGATGTAGTTGGCCGCAAGACTGCGGATTCATTTTATGAGGCTCTGTGCCCCCCGCAATAATGCCTAAGTGGCGCTGCGGGTTTTGTTTCAAATAAAAAAAAAAAGCCAAAAAGGCGTTTTGCACCATGTGCTAGACGCCTTTCGCCACCAAGCAGTCTCATAGCATGTTGTGCCTTCTCAGTTTTGCCGCAGTTTGGACCATGGTCATTTGGAATGACTCTCCTTTGTGCTCACCTCCCACACTTAAGCAATGCCTTCCATCTTTTTAAGCAGAGAAACTCGCTCACCTCGTGAGGTATGTGATCGAAGTGCCTTCGTTCACATTTTTTGTGCAGAATTATTTTTCTTCCGCTTTGCTCGGTGTGCTACTTGTCACCATTTCACTTATTTCCCATGATGAAACTTCTTCGAGAGTGCATGAGCCTATACATAACCTAGAAAAACAATACCTTTCTAATACACTAAACAAGTTAGATGACCAGCCGCTGTCAAAAGAAAGTATACTGCGCCATCGTCATGACTGGTCATCACAGAAAAAGGCTGTTCAAGAGCTACTGGGCTTCTTGCGAACGACTTCAAAAGTGCGTTTCTTCGCCGATTTCTCGTAGTACTCCTTAGACAACACTTGAGCAGCTTTCATGTGTTTTTGCACAAGATATTTTGTTTTTTTCAAGCTTCTGAAGGAGGTCTAGAACTTAAAATTACATTAAGGTACTCATCGAATCCCTCCCAAGACTCGCGTAGGATTTGCAATGGTGTTCTCAAATTCCTGTCATACACAAGCTGTGCAGGGCTAGAACCAGTGCTCTCATGAGGAGCTGATCTCAAAGCGAACACAGCGGGAGGAATACACGCTTCCCAGTCGCATTTGCGCTCGTAACAAAGAGCTCTCAGTACCCGTTTCAGAACGGAATGCATACGCTCTACCAGATTAGACTGCGGGTGGTGGATCGAGCTGTGCACTACTTTTATTCCGCATTTATCCAAAAAGTTAGAAGTAAGGCAGCTGGGGAAGACACTACCATTGTCACCTTGGATTTCAGAAGGAAATCCGACGCGTGCGAATATAGATAGCAGTGCATTCACAACATGGGGGGAATCGAGCTCCTTAGGTGGTATCGCTTCTGGAAATTTTGTCGCTACACAGAGAGCCGTCAGGATGCACTGACAACCTTGCCTTGACTCCGACGATATCAATTACGAGGCGCCGAAAAGGTTCTGTAATATTGGCACAAGCTTCAAGGGTGCCTCCCACTTGTCCATGAATTTCCCCGCTCTCTGACAAGTGTCACGTGAGAATACAAAGTCTTCGATATCCTTCCAGCATTTATGTCAATAAAACTCAAGGGAAACTCTAGATTTGGTCTTCTTTATGCCAAGATGTCCTTCCCACGCGTTTTCATGCGCCAGTGTCAATAGTTGGCAACAATACTTTTGTGGCACCAAGAGCTGCTCATACTTGCGACCTTGCATATTTGGGTAGATCCGATACAGCAGCCCTGCCTTCTCAGAAAAGAAACATTCTTTTTCTTGTTTCCCAAGTTTACGCTTTTCATTAGCGCTTTAATCGAGAGGTCCTCAAACTGCTCTCGAATGAGAGTTTCTCGATCTACCCTCGGCCGCTCACTTTCCGCTACATGCGAAATCGCAGCCCCCTTTTCGCTCTCATCCACTGGCGTCATGTCGTCTCCCCCACCGACAGAGACAGCGCCAGTCGCTTCGGTGACGGGCCACTCGAGTGACTCACCCGAAGGGTTTTCTTTCTGCCCGAGGTTCTGTCAATTCGCCGCCAAGGTCGCGCAGAGCGGCCTTTTTAGCAGGTGGTGTTTCACTACATTGAACGACATCAAGTGCCTGCGAAAGCTTCCGCGCTTGCGATCGCGCGAAGGCCATGTACGCTAAGTTGGAGGTGAACGATGTACCCTGCTCATCGAAAAGCTGCTCAAACTTATTAGAAAAAAATTGGCACATTCCTACGTACAGTGAGAATGAATGATATGCAAAGCATGAATGAGAAATGCTGATATGTCTCTTTAAAATCAGCCCAACGTTACGAGGTGGAGGTAAATGATGTCGTATATGACTTCCGCGTTATGATTAACATGTTTGGATGTGCCATTACCTTTCGTCCTCTATTCACGTCGCGTGATACCTAGTTCATCATACGTGGAGCTAGCGAAACAGTCGCAAGCACGCTATGAGCGTGGTATGTCGTCATGTTCTTGCATGACACGCACGTCAGGATTATCATGTTTGCAGCAGACATACATTTCGTCATTCATTGACATCAAGTAACACAAAATTTGGTATATGGAGGTTAGCAAAACGTCCGCGAGCGCATCATGAAGGGCCCAACATACTCCAACGTAGCGTTGACGAGCGCGCCCGCTCGGCACAGTGACGCTACGTTAGCAAAACGTGAGCACTCTGTAGTCTGACGCCAAGCGCGACCAGCGTCCGTCGGCGCGGCCCGACAGCCCACGGTGCGAAACGCGGCATCCGGCATTTTTCGCTGATGCCATAGAGTAACATTACTCTATGCCGATGCGTTACCCCGACTACACTGCGGGTCCCTTTTTTCGTGGCGGAGGGACGCAGGACGCGCTGAAACGTGCATGCATTCACGTAACGCAGCGTGGCAAGCGTCTGCGAGTATATGGCAGGACCGACGCCTAGTGTGCCAAAGCCCACGTGGCACGACAAAATGAACACCAGCGAGGACGTGCACTACGTCTTGTCGAAGCGTATTGGTGCCTTGACTGTGGCATGCAGTCATGTTCTCACATGACACGCATCTTAGGATTATTATGTTTGCACCAGTCACATACCTTCGGCATTCATTAGCGTTACGTAATACCGAATTCGGCATATGTGAAGCCAGTGAAACGGCCTCGAGTGCATCATGAGCGTAGCATTTAGTCATGTTGGTACATGACACGCATGTCGTGATTATCATGTTTGGGTGGTCATTTACCTGTGTCGTCCGTTAAAGTCACGTAATACGAATTTTAGTATATGTGACTCTAGCGAAACGGGCCGTGAGCGCATCAAGAGCGTGGCATGTAGTCGTGTTGTTACATAACACGCATGTCATGATTTTTTGTTAGCGTCTGTCGCTTGTGTTTGCCATGCAATCATGTTACACCAGACCAGATTTGCAACATCTCATGTGAATGGAACCACCGCAAAAGCTGCAGGACCATAAAATGTAAATCACGACATTCATGACATACATGTCATGATTTCCGTGTTAAGACTAGTCAAGTATGTTATTCATACAGTCATGTTATGCCATACCAAGTTTGGTATTGATGCCATTATTTAAACAGCCAGGACAGCAAAAAGTCATAGGTGGATAGATAGATATATTGATAGATAGACAGATAGATAGATAGATAGATAGATAGATAGATAGATAGATAGATAGATAGATAGATAGATAGATAGATAGATAGATAGATAGATATATAGATATGCTCAAAGTCACCCAAGTTCTCTAAAAACACTTCGCATTTGAAAGATAAGCAAAACGATAGGCATAAGCGGTAAGATAAGCAATTGAAAGATAAGCATGATGATCTAAAGAAAGATGCGCGTGGCCTCCAAGATACATGCCGCGCGCTCGCCATTGCGGCGGCCATAAGCAGATGCACAATGCCTCACAGATGGCAGCACATTGTCTAGCATTTGCTGTTTCTTTAGTTTCCCTCATTTCCCCTCCCCTTTCTGAATAATAAAGTTTATTTCTCCTCCTTCTTGCTTGATCAACGCCTCTGGAAAAGCATGATATGTTTTCCACTAGATAGACATAGTTGTCTATTTTTAGAGCTGTTTTTAGAGCTGTTTAAGCGGTGATGGCTGCACTATTCTGGCCTTTCTTGACGCAGTTTGAGGCCTCCCATATGCGCCTACAAATCGCCGAATGGGCTCGTTTTCGTTGTAACACCTGTCAAACAAAATGCGTTAAATGGGCCCAGAAACACTTTTTCAAGTAACCATAAAATAAGTTCACTAGAAGAGCCTATTTCCTCATAAATTCAACGACGCAAAAATTTTAAGATTCCGCCCAGTGTGAGTGGAGTACACAAAGATCTGTCGCTTGCTGCAGTCGCATTCTCTCTTCTCTGGTCCCGATGAAAGTGCTGGGAGCTAAGCTGGGAGGGGTGGCAGGGGCAAAGAAACCACGTCACCCACGCCTCGTAACCTTGAGCATTTTTTCCCGCTTTTTTACTTCTAAAGCACGGCTTTTCCTGTGTGATCTCACGTGCACGCGTAGACAAGTAGTGGCCTCCCGCGGCGGTCTTTGTAACGAGCTTTTTCGCTCACGGACGATTTTTCAGTCACAATCAACGGGGCCGACGCCAATGGCGGAATTTCTGCCACACGAGCTCTCTAACGCTATTCCGTTAAAAATCGTATGGCGTTGCATCATTGTATGACGAGTATAACTGATTAGTCGGAACATGAAAATCATGACATGTATGTCATGGTGTACATGTAATGGTCTTGCTGGTCTTGGGGTAGTTTCGTTCACATCACACATCGCAAAACGGGTATGGTATGGCATGACTGCATGGTGAACATAAGTGAAGGGTCCTCACGTGGAAATCATGACATGCGCGTCATGTAAGAACATGACTACATGTCACGCTCAAGATGTACTCACGGTCATTTCGCTTGCTTCACATACACCAAATTTGGTTATACGTGGCTTGAATGGATGATGAAGGTATATGACTGGGGTAAACATGATAGTCATGACATGTATGTCAAGTAAGAACATGACAACATGCCACATTCATGATGCACTCCCGATCGCTTCGCTGGCTTTACATAAACCAAATTTGGTATTACTGGACGTAATGGATGACGAAGCCATTTGACTGGTGCAAAGATGATAACCATGTCATGCGTGTTATGTAAGAACATGACTACATATCATGCTCATGATGCACTCCCGGCCGTTTTGCTAGCTTCACAAAAATCAAATTTGTTATTTCGTGACGTGAAAGGACGACGAATGTAAATGAAACGTTGAAACATGATAATCATCTAAAACATGACTACATGCTACGCTCATAGCGCGTTCGCGGCCGATTCGGGAGCTACACATGTACCAAACTTCTTAGTACGTGACGTGGATGAACGACGAAGAAAAATGCCAGGCGCAAACATAATAATCATGAAATACAAGCTATGAAGGGCCTAATTTTCATTAACCTCGTGACGATGTGCTGATTTTAAAGTGATATATCATTCTTCTTCACTCGTGCTTCGCATATCGTAGATTTTAACTGTACGTGGGATCTGCCAATTTTGACAGCGCGTTATCGATGAAGTAGTGCGGGCATCAATGATCAAGTTTTTTTTTTTGCGCAAAGGCCAAGTTTCTAATTTAGTCTCTCGATAAGTGGAGTTTTTTTTTTTTCCGAGCCTTGAAGCACGAGAAGTCAGCCTTAAGAGATTTTGATACTTTTTCATTTTTGTGCTTCAGCATATTCGAGTACTGCGAACGGGGTTAACCGATCTCTTTCATTATTTTAATGCGCCGGAAAACCTGAATACTCTTGACCATGAGGTTAGCGTGGCGTGCTTGTCTTGCCTACTGAGCTCTGATGCACCAGCAAGTTTTCAAGTGGTGTCACAGCACCGGCGTTATGCACCCCACATCTACCAATAAGGCCGCCAGTCCGGTTTGAAGCATGTAAATAATTTCATCATGAAGAATAGTTAGGTGTATCATCTATAGTGTGGGAATTTTTGTTTCTGTACTAGGGATAAGGGTCAAAAGTTACGGAGCGTGATCACTGAGTTTCTGCTTTCTTGATGCAACCTCAACTACCTAACATGCTTGCGGGTTCACTACGAAGTCGTTGGGCACATAAACTCTATCAATGTGGCTTTGGTGAATGTAACAGGCTGGGGTTACGATGAAATGGACTCCATGCACAGTTAAACATCCATCTGCAAGCTTCAGGTGTTTTACTAATTGCTGAAGTCTTTGGCCTAAAATTGTTCCCCTCCATGGCCAGGACCCCTGACATATCGTGTGGTAGCAAGCACGCAGTGGAAATCTCCGGTAGGCACACACCATATCGGCTCGAGCAAAAATTTTAACACCTTTAGAGGGCCTGTTTGAGAGAGAGAGTGAGTTTGATAAGGGTGCATATGCATTAAAAGTTCTGCCTCGTTTGCACATCTACTGTTAAAATGTGGCATTCAGTGTGAACAAGGCAGTGAGCACCAATTCTCGGGTTTGCGCTCATGAAAAGAACTCCTGTGCTACATGCACACGCATCTGTGAATGAAAAGAATACCCTCCATGTGAAAACTTTCACGAAAAACTACAGCACATCCACGGAGTGAATGATGATAGGTGGGACGAAGCGTCCGTCAGTCCGTCTGTGCGTTCATCCATGCGACCGTCCAAAAACTTCTTGTAGGTATTTAAGTTGTTGTTTTTCTTTTTAATATCATTCACAAGATCTCGTTCAAGTTCTGCTTTACTGTTCATCAAAAGCATTGGAGTTCCCCCATGCTGTAAGCGTACGTTCAAGATTCAGCTTGCTGGTCGTAGTGCAAAACATACCATCCCCGAATGCACAAAAACTAGAGCGTTTAAAGAGACAGCCGATAATACGAAAGTTTGGAAAAGATGTCAATCATGTACATATTTGTTACATCCCAAGAAGTATTAGGTTCACAGGACATGATAAAAACCCCTTCAAATACCGGCATGCGTATGATGCAGAAGCATGGCGACCATGCTTGCTGTGTGTCTCTAACCCCCAACATTCATTGAGGGAGGAGTAATTAATTTTCACTTGAGCAAGAAATATGCACAACTGTAACTTAACTCGAATTTCCCGCGAATGGCCGGTTGTTATAGCAACGCCTCTTTTCTGTGTTCAAGTTGCATCTACTCGCCGATAGGCGCAGAATAGGCGCACGCGCCCACAGCTGTTGCTTGGGAGAGGGAGTGACAGCAGAGATATAACACCTGCTGGCGCCCAGACTAACCCCCGTATTCACTAACGCCCTCTGACTCGACTCCCAGCCTTCACTTGACAGAGTTGAAAACTGCGCCACCGCTCGGCTGAAAATGACGCTGTGCTACACAAGAATCACAGCAGATTATCGCAGATACGCAGTGACTTGCCATGCCTACAGGCGGCGCTCCCATCGGCTTTCTCAAGTAAAGGTGAAGCGTGGAGTGAAGGAACGTTCTAGAATACGGGGGTAAGCCCAGACACCGCCGTGGATAACGCCGATATGAGACATAGCCCTAATAAGAAATGCATTCACATTTAAAATCATTCCGGTTTTCGTTGAACTCATACTTAAGCGTTCATGTTGCGTCTGAGCGGGCTGTTCATCTATGCCTGTCCTGTCTGGCGCACGACCGGTTTGACGTGAGTAGAGCCTTCCAACTGTAAGTCACGTACACGCCTGTCAGGCTGGTGTCATCCCAGTGATCTGTTGTCATAGCTCTTGTCATTGTCTCCCGAGGGCGCAATATTTCATACGTTCCAGATAGCTTGGCTTCACTTGGAGAGCTTGGGAAATTTCAGATACTTGGTGATGGTGTCTTGTCAGCTGCGTCGGCGTATTATTTGCGTTCCAAACACTTTTTCTTGGTGTGATTTTGGTGCACGTTTAAAGTGTGCGCATTTGAACTTGCCACCATTATTAGAAGGGTGTTGGCAAGTGGTGTCAGCAATGAAGATGACGACGTCCAAGGAATGTCGAGCACAAGACCGCGAGACACAATGTATCAACGTGCATGTGGCCCGATAAGAGTTCACCACGGCGATGCCACAATGCTTCAGTATCACCAATGAAGACGGGACGAGTGGGCGGGTGTGCGAGGAAGAAGACTGGACAGAGAAAGCGGAGGAGTTGACCCGAGGATTACCACGCAGGTTGGCAAGGAGGTGTTCATACGGAAGGAAGCTGGGTGGAGACAGTTCGCCAGCATCACGGTCGTGGTTTGGCCAGAGTGCCTGGCAGAGGTCAACAATCAGAGTGGCCTGCTTTGCTTGACACCAAGCTTCGACGGTCCACGGAGTCAGCGGAAAATTACCGCAGCCACAAGGTCCAGTGTTGGACGTAGGCGCGAGTGCTAGTTGGGGTTTCTGGTCCCCGCATCCAAAAAGACTGCCTGACTTCGCAGGCCCTGTCTACCCGTTTGTTCGGTGCGTAAACTTGGGTTCCGCCCTGCTCTTCACGGAATACCTACGGCACCTCCTCTACGTATATGGCGAGCCCCGCATTACCTTCAAACTCTCACTGATGAGACGTTCATGTGGTAGGACTTAGCATGTGCGTTGCTTTTTGAGCTTTTTCTGTGTGGTATCGCGTTGTGTTCCTGTACAGCATCTTTGTGTTGTGTCCATATGGTGGGTTGTTTTCATAAAGATAAGGAAGCATAAAACAGCCTCACCGTCATTTTTACGGACGTTGTGATTAATAAAGCATTGAAGTCAGTCTGATTCAACTATTTCGAAGAATGTCATGACAGACGGGTAACCACCTCCACGCCTTCAGCGAGCTTTGTTCCACTGATTACCACCGTAACTGTACATCGTGAACCTATGACAAAAACATGGTGAACAGGCTGCAGTCATGTGGCTTTCTTTGTGGCTACGTGCACAGACGCGATGCATGCCATGGTATCTAATTATGCGGTGTCGAAGAGAGAATTCATGTTCGATGCTGGCTTTGCCATCTGTATCTTCACCGTTCGTGTACGGATATATGTAGGATGACGTCTGTGCAGGGCAACATGTAATATACCACGTATCTTGCCAAAAGACCGCATCATCGAGAACGCATGGAGGCAGCCTGTACACATTTACAAATATACTTAATGGGACGATGACTTCCCGTTGAACATTCTTGTTCTCCAGCACAAAACCTTCATTCACCATGAACTTTTTAGGGGCGAAGCTCCTTATAGCGGCAACCGTTCATCCCTCGAAGCTGTTGTAGTATGTAACAAGTATAACATTTTGGCTTCCAAGGTGATGTCGGTGAGAGATTTCTTCTGTGCGTTGTTGAAAAATAAAAAGTAGTGCTCAATGTACATGCCAATGACTGCTAATGGGGAATGAGAGACAGGAGCATTTGGCTTTTAGATAACGCGCACACTGCGATCCCCATTAACAGTTATTGGAATGTACATTGAGCACTATTTGACAAGAAAATGTTCCTACGTTATACTCGCTGGATGTAACCTGTTAAGTTTTAGAAAGGTTTAGCGAGTGTTGGGCTGCAGTGCCATGAATACAGTGAACTAGTATATACCATAAACTCGAGGTGGTTAAAGGAGGGAAGTAGACCCGAAGCGCAAGCCGTGTGAAAGTGTGCGTGTGCCACCTTTCGTTTAGTCCTTGGAATGTCCGCTGGATGGTGGTGCTTCTATACGGGGAATATATGATGAAAAGATGCGAGATGGTGGTACTTGGAGTGTTGAATAGATGGACGAACGGACACACAGACAGATGCATGTATGGAGGCATGAACGGACGCAGGGGCGGATGCATGGACAAACGCAGGGACGGACGCACGAACACACGCACGCACGGACGGGCAGATAGACGCATGGACAGTCACACAGACGGACAAAAGCAAGAACGAATGGATGGACGAATGCTTCGCCCCACTCTCCATCATTCACTCCGTGGATATGCTTCCAATTTTTTGGCTTGTTCTGCTGTTTTCGCTGCCACTAAGAACTTGAAAGTGCCGAGATGTTGTGTTTAGAAAAAAAGTGTATAACAATTTAGAGTTTTAGTACTCGACTATGCGAGAGCATAAAACCGTCCCGTGGGCCTTACACTTATCTGTCCAACTCTTAACTTCCATGTACTGTGGCGCCACTGACCGGTTGAAGCTGGAAGCTCTGTTGAGATTATTGAAGTTTTGGACCTACTTTGAACAGAAGATGTTGCTGCTTGTTTACCCGCGTTTGTATTCGTTTGTAACGTTGTGAATGTCCTCGATATTATCGTGACCCTTTGAGTTTCTCATGCTAAGAGAAAGTATAAAGCAAAAAAAAAGCCGACTGATTTTATAGCGAACCATGACGCTCAGAGCCTGTATACAGCGCGAGGAGAAGTAAGCCTCTCGGTTAAATTAGCTCCCCCAAAGGGCGTGAGAGAGTGAAACTTGGCAGGTGAATAACCAAGGCCCGTGGCTGTATGCAGCACTCATTTTCTGTACGATTGGAGAAACTTTCAGGTTTGCAGTTGTCACACTTAGTTCGCCCGCTAGACGCGGTCTCGGTGCGAACACTATCATAACTACATAAAGGTTGCTTACCAGCGCAAACGACAGGGCAGGAGGGGACAGGATAAGAGACGAGACAGAGCGCTGGTAAGCAACCTTTATGATGTTATACCAACACGCCCAATCCCACTGTCTCTTGACTATCATAACTAACCAGGAATGCGTTCTGCCTCTTAAAGGTAATGAAAGGACCGGTGTAAACGTTCAAGGCGTCATTTCTCATCTGAAGCGTGTGCGAAGTGCCTAAACGACCTTCCCATCTGCAGCAATGTGTGATCGCTAATACTTGCTGAGGGCACTTTTTTGTCATTTCTGCCCCTCACCATGCTATCTTTTGTACTTCTTAAACATCGAAATATAAAACGGGAACGTCCTCTTTCATATTGCCTCTGGTTTCGTTCGCTGCCTGTCGTCTTCATTCTCTTAATATTCTGCAGTGTTTTTATTGGAAAAAGTGCCCTAGAATCATATTGTCGGTAATATGACGTGCCTCGGTTGGTGCTTGTGCTGTGGTATTGAAAAACATTTTTTATCAGCTGATACTGCTTCACGCATTTACGTGAGCTGAATAGGCTTTGCGGCAGAATGTCATGTAGGCATAACTGCAAGATAAAGACCGTCTCCAAAAATGTTTCTGATATTACTGAGAAATTTGTACTAAGGCCCACACTAAAATTATTCTCCAACATGACAGCAGGCTTGGCCCATGATTACGCAGAGCCAGGAATTTCAAGCGCGTGTTTGCCTTGTTGACTATTTCGCGCACATTTGTCTACCCAATGATGCTACGCGACATTCATTTACTTATTTTAGTATGTTAACGCTCCCCTACTTTCTCAAAAAGGAAAATCAAAGGGCCGCCGAAGCACGAAGAATTGCACTCTTTGCCAGAATTGTACTTTCCGGCACCGTCTCTCTCGGGGTGATCATCTCAGCGACCTCCAAGTTGGATGTAAAGACGCGTCACCTATAGGTCATGAAAGGGGCAAATAACAGCACCCCTTCAATACCACTCATCTTTTCAAAACACTCCATGACCTCATCGACGAAGACCACGTCTTTAGGAACAATATACGTGTAGCAAATTTTTTGGGGAGGTAACCCGAATGCGGTTGAGACGCTGAAGAGACACCGCTGAAATGCTGGACGCGCGTCTGCAAGATCCACACTCACACACGAGCGCAATGCAGAGACAAACATTTTGGTCAGTCTTTCTGCCTGTAACACAATTCATCGACAGTTTGAGCACTAGCTTAAGACCAATCAATCTTGAGCTTGTGGCCTCGTTCATACTTAAGAACATTTTCAATCCAAAAATTACGCATAACGCAAAAACCAAATATTATGCATATCTGAGATGCAACATCACTAAGTATTAGGAGGTGTGTTATTTCACGGGCTAACACCTAGGTACGTAATTCTCAGTATCCTAGTGTTTCTTAAGCTTCACTGAAAATGTGACACTATGTACGCAATGCGATGCATGAAAATGCGATGCTATGCCACTTTGCCAGGCATCTACTTCAGTGCCTGAGTGCTACTATGCGCAGCCATTGACCCTCGCACACAATAAGAACAGAACGTGGAAAATCTTACGATGTACAGTACAACACATGACCAAAATTTTGCTTACATGTCGTGAACTGAGGAACACATGAGGAGCCAGCATGATAATGCGGTGAAATGAAATGTGTTGAAACAAACCTGCATTTAATTTGCCATGCCAGGAAGGAAATGACGTGAGAACAGCATCACGGGTGGCAGGGGATGAGGCAAGCACTTATGTCCTACGACGGGCAAAGGCTATAGTCCTCCGATGACATTTGCAGTGAAGCACGCAGATACGCGGCAACGGCAAAGACGAGTGGAGAGTGTTCATGTAATTGTTAATATTATAAAACAAGACACGTGCATGGACAAAGCTAGGTGTTCGAGCTGTGCAAAGAAAGTCACGTAAAAAGAGCCACATCGTCGTCATGAAGGCGTGCGTACTCACTCTATATGAGATGTGAATGAGCTGAACTGCTTACTTCTTCCAAGCAAGTTGAGTATAGGGATGCTCGTAAACTGTGAAAAGCATATCTTCTTATTCGCGTGGGTTCTATTTATGCCTAAGCTTTCTAAAGTACAAAACTGCTGATTAATAGTGTACGAGTATCCTGGCTTTGCTTTTGCTTTATTCCTTGCCTTCGTAAGATTGTGTTGTTTATGTTCATTTTTTTTTCATTTGAGACATACTGCAGACCCAGGTAAGGATCCAAGCAGGAGGGGGATGTGATATACAAAATAATGGCAAGGGGGAAACAACATTGTAAGTATGGAACAAAAAAAGAAACAATACAAAAGTTTGCATATAACTTTTTGCATAAAAGTTTGCATAATCATACACAGGGAGTATGAAAACCAACCGAAAAAACTTAACAAGTTACCTGTGCGATAGCGCTCATATTGGACAGATGTTCACAATGCAAGCTGTTCCAAACGGTTATTGTACGTGAAAAAAATAAATACTTGAATAGGCTAGCTTTAGTGCTTTAAGGCGTTAGGCATTCAGCGTGGCGATGCCTTTTCCGGCGTGCTTCAAGGGGAGTTGTGAAAGGCTGCGGCTAAAGAAATAAGCAGTTATCTTTCAGTTAAGGGATAAATGGGTTAAGGGTGAGAGAAGAACCGCTTTATCAATGCATCAAACGCGATCGATAACACATCCGCGATCTGTGAGTGCTGTAGTGCTCCCCAGCAGGTCATGGGATTGAATCCCGCTCGTGGCGGCCACAATTTTGTTGCAGGCGAAAGCGCCAGAGAAACGTGTACATAGATTTGGGTGCAAAGTAATGAACTCGCGGTGGTGGAAACTCTCGGAGTCCTTCGTTATGGCGTCTCTGATAATCATATCACCAGTTTGGTATGTGATACCATACAATCAATACCATATTCCCCAGTATATCGCAAGCAGTCATTACTGACTGAACAACATAAATCAGAATAATATGAAGCAGTATCCAGATAGACTGCCCTTACAGCTTGAGTTACAATTAGCTGAATTTAATTGGTATGTGAAGTGTTAGTTGAAGCCTTACGTTTCGAATATACTTACACAAGATACATTTGCGACACTTATTTTTACCATCACACCCTTCTTATTTATACCTTCTTGAACCTGAAATGATAACAAAATGTTCCTTTTAGGCAAACAAAAAAACGTGGGTGCAACTGAAAATATTATAAAGTTTAGGCTTAAGGAACAATAAGGCAAAAGATTGTAAAAGTGACAAAGGCGCTAACTTGCGAGAGTTATTACACTTGATAAAAAGACCCAAATCGTGCAAATGTGTGAATTTTGTACAGTTAAGAAGAAGAAATGTGAAGAATGTAATAGTATACTTAGCCATAGCTATGTTATAAAAATGCTTCAAAGAGCATTCGTAATGTGCCTTTATTATTTAAATACTCCTAGTGCCATGACTTTTCTCTTACACTTCTTCTTCTAATCGTTATAAGGGTTGTACTATTGTAATGTCATGAACATGTGTTATAAAGTATTTATGGTCATTACTTTCATTGGAGGAATCTTTGTTCACTTAGTTATAGACTGACTTGCGGTCAATCTGTGACACCCAAACCTGTCACGCTGTTTAGTACATGTCTGGAACCTATGGTAATTTTTCAGAATTAACGCACACAACATCGCGGTTACCGTTTTACGCCACTGACGGCAAAGGCAATGGCGACAGCGACGCCACCAAGTGGAAGATCTGGGTCTTAAGAGCTCAGCGCAGGAAGTACAAATCAAGCTCCCCACATAAGTAGGGATTACTATATACACGCTCAATATCAGACTTCCCCAGGAAAGAACCACCACATATAATGAAATGAGGCATTATATACATATTCTTGAAAATTACGTGGCCCCGCATTAAGGTCTCACAAGAGAACAGGATATGATCTGGAGCAAAATCTACACAGACTTTTCCCAGCCCTCACCGGCTCTCTAGAATTTGACAAGGAAAAATACAGCCACACTGTCGACATAGGAGCTGCGTGAAGGCTACCCAAACTCACATTCCTAGGGATTGCTAGGGGAATGCCCCTCCAAAAGCAACACTGCCGGCTTCCTCCCTTGAGGCATGGGAGTCATTCCTAATGTCAAGTGACCATTATACTGAGGCGCCAGTTATTAACTGGGTTGAAAACGTTGTGGCAAGCCACTGGTCGCGACTCCTCGAACCAACGCCACGCTGAGTTCAATTACCTGAATTTGCCATCAATGAAGTTCCTTCTTTATCTCTCCCCTCTTGAAAAAAATAACGCTTAGCTACACGTCGTAAAGTAACTGTTTGTTCACGTGATTAACATATAGACTATAGCATTAATTTTACATGAAATATTGATCAGTTGATTTTGCTACTCGAGTGGTCATCATAATGAACTTTGCAACTGTCTACTTCACTGATTTGTTAAAACAAAATATGAAGCACCAGGTATTTCATGAACGCTAAACAAAATGTAAAAAAAGGGCAGCAAGCGTAGAAGTTATGCGTTTTTTTGCTTCAATACAAAAACCTCCTTAGATGTAAACCAAGGAATAACAACTTCCTGTGTATATCTAAGTGGATCTTTTACTGGCCAGCCAGCAACACATGCCTACAGCAATAAGAATAGCTTAAATTAGAACGATTGCGTGATAATGCTACTTTCTGTTTGATTTTTGTACGATATGTTGTCAGCGGGAACATCAGAAATTTTTCAGTTACAAGTAGCTATCTTTAGTTATTGGCAAAAAGATGAGCGTAGGCGCAGGTGAAGTTTTCGAGTACAAACTTTCGAAGACAAAATTCAAGATACTTGAACAGTATTATCATTACCTACAGTCTACCTTCGTTCACGTAGCGACCCCATCAAAAAAATTGCCCGCAGCTTCCCTCAGGGGAACACTGAGGAGGATGCGGAGCATATAATTGATTAACGGGGTGTTAAAGTGCGACTTACTTGGGTCGATGGTTAAATTGGTTAACGTGGTTGTGAAATGGGGTGTTAAATTGCGACTTACTTGGGTCGATGGCTAAATTGGTTAACGTGGTTGTAGGAGGGGGTGTTAAATGAGTGAACACGTACACACGTATGCGAAAGGGCGGCGCTGGTCGAAGGGACGTCGATCATTGTGTTTGTGGATTCATTGGAATTCATTTCACCGCGACCTTGGACGTCGACGCGCCGTACAAACCAACCGACGAGCGGCAACTGAGCGAGTGAGCGCCGACCTTGAGTATATATACAGCGCGACGGCGCATGCACTGTCAGCTGTTGAATGTTCTCGAAGCGCAACGGCGCATGCGCGTCCACTGAAGAATCAGGCGAATTGTAGAATGTTCTCGAAGGGGAGAAGCGCGCGCGGCACAGATGGTGGGTGACGGTGCATGCGCGCGTCAGCTGTCGAATGTTCGAGAAGGGGGAGAAGCGCAACGGCGCATGCGCGCGCGTCAGCTGCCGATGTTCTCGAAGCGCGACGGCGCATGCGCGCGCGTCAGCTGCCGATGTTCTCGAAGCGTGACGGCGCATGCGCGCTACATTATACAGCTAGCGAATGTTCGTGAAGAGGAGAAGCGCACGCGGTGTGTAGAGGAGAAAGGGTGCACAGATGGTGGAGGAGTGAAGCGCGCGTGGTATGTAGAGGAGGAAGGGATGCACAGATGGTGGAAGAAGGAGGAGGAAGCTTGCGGACGGCGCCGCACTACAAGCCTCAAGTATTAGATGCTCCGCATCTAAAAATTGCGCCCAACGGGGGGAACGCTGGGAGCACTGAGCTCAAGAACGAAAACAATCACCGCCTTCTATACAAATCACTCTGTGGAAATTGTTAACCAGCCAAAGCTAAAACGTGCAGCCCTGGTGTTTTGCACTGGGTTCGTCCCGACGCTTCACTGAAGACTTTAACAATTATTGACTACTTGTTACTGCTAATTGATGAAGTTAGAGACACGTTTCGCTTGGGTTTACCACATTGCTTATTCCACATGTAGCACACTGTGCCTTGCATGATTGTGGTCATCGAGGAATATAATGAGGGAGTAAGTTCGTTCCGCAAAGCGTTAATCAAGGGTGTTCTTCTTGAATCACAGGTGGTCACAGTTGTCGCCGCCGAAGCCAAACTGCCGCTAAAGCAACTCCCGCCAAAAGCGGGCGTTTAGCCTGGTGACCACTCTACCGCAATCATCACGTTGATGCCGTTGTGCCCACAACGTCGCAAGTTCATCGGGGCTTTGCTGCGAATGTTTGGCATCGCTAGCTAAGCTCGATGGCGTGGTTTTCAGAATTGGCATTTACGTTCACAATTTAACGTGGCTTGGAAGGCTCGCGGATAACCAGTACTTAGTTGCTGTGGGCACTTGGCCTTTTGGACATTTTTTTCCCCAGACAGCACCATCGACCTGGCGATTACAAGCTCTCTTTCGTTTCTGCTGTCAGTGCTGTTAAGAGTTGTCCGTCGCTTGCCTACGTGAAAGCTCTGAGTAGATACTCATTTGCGCGTGCATTGGCCACGGGTGCGAGAATACGAACGCCGTCACTCACAATGAAACCAGTGGCACGCGTGCTTGAGTCCGACGCTGCGAATGACGTAGCTGATAAAACAGTCAATAGAGACCGCTTGCCACACCGATGCTGAATTGTTTTGATTTTTTATATGAGCCGTATGCAGCTCTCGCCGTAAAAAAGTGAGTGAGAGGAAAGGGATAGTGGATCTGGGAACTACTGGGCACATTGTATGTGCGGTAGTGCAAACGAGTGCGATAGTTTCAGCAGAAGCACCTGCCACAACTTCTAGTGAATACATTTTTGAACGGTGATCACAGGACAGAGGTGGTAAATGGCAGCATGGTAACCTTTCCCAGGTGGTCGCGCTAGATGTCCCCATTTACTTCCTCACTGCTGCAGTGGTGCGAGTCCACCAGCTCGATGTGGAACAAGCTTGCTTCGGTAAATGCAACGCTGTACCATAGTCAACTCAAAATATAGTGCGTTTCTATTCACCTTAGGGCTCCAACGCATAACTTTGGGTGGAGTGTTTGCACAGCACACGAGCGTACCAGTGAATACGAGGTCATTGCGCAATATATGGCAACGAACACACAGATCAGCTATTCAGCCTGTCCACAACAATACTCAATTCATTGTCATATCGTTCTCAAGAACAGACGTAGCTACAGGACTTCATTCACTGACACAGCGGGACGCAAATGAATTGATGAACGCTCACCTACATTACTTCAGTTCCGTTCTCAAGCTTCGTCTTCTGTCAGAAATATGGCAAGCTGATTATACACTACTGTGCCGACTGTAACTTAGCGTTGCCTTCAAAAATAGCAACCCATTTCTTACTGTAATGTGAGAATTTCTACGAACAATAACTGCAGCTGAGAAAAAACAATTGTTCACCTTATGTGTGAGCGCACACGTTTCAATGCGCCAAAACAAGAACACACAAAAATCCTAAATAAACTTGATAATAAGTAACCCTCAGAACAAAAGAATATTTGTTAATGGCCAGGTTAATCTTCAGGCCAGACGGCTTTGAAAGCATTATCGCTTTTTAAACACGTTAGTCTTTCTTGGGGATCTTTGACACAAAAAGTTTGGTCTGTGTGCCTGCACATTTGTTTGTTTTTTCGCTCTTAACGTATACCCTAAAAGGCACCAGGCGATACCCCATATGGCTGACCCTATCATATAGCAGCGCCCACCAATATTGCTCAGGATTCAGCGTTTATACGTGTGCGATTGTCAATTAAAAAAAAATGCCCGCAGCTTCCATCGGGGGAACACTGAGGAGGATGCGGAGCATATAATTGGTTAACGGGGTGTTAAAGTGCGACTTACTTGGGTCGATGGCCAAATTGGTTAACGTGGTTGTGAAAAGGGGTGTTAAATTGCGACTTACTTGGGTCGATGGCTAAATTGGTTAACGTGGTTGTAGGAGGGGGTGTTAAATGAGTGAACACGTACACACGTATGCGAAAGGGCGGTGCTGGTCGAAGGGACGTCGATCATTGTGTTTGTGGATTCGTTGGAATTCATTTCACCGCTACCTTGGACGTCGACGCGCCGTACAAACCAACTGACGAGCGGCAACTGAGCGAGCGAGCGCCGACCTTGAGTATATATACAGCGCGACGGCGCATGCACTGTCAGCTGTCGAATGTTCGAGAAGGGGGAGAAGCGCCACGGCGCATGCGCGCACGTCAGCTGCCGATGTTCTCGAAGCGCGACGGCGCATGCGCGCGCGTCAGCTGCCGATGTTCTCGAAGCGTGACGGCGCATGCGCGCTACATTATACAGCTAGCGAATGTTCGTGAAGAGGAGAAGCGCACGCGGTGTGTAGAGGAGGAAGAGTGCACAGATGGTGGAGGAGTGAAGCGCGCGCGCTGTGTAGAGGAGGAAGGGATGCACAGATCGTGGAAGAAGGAGGAGGAAGCTTGCGGACGGCGCCGCACTACAAGCCTCGAGTATTAGATGCTCCGCATCTAAAACAACTGTTGCGCATATCTGAGGCACCATAATGACACGACAATATTCTGTATGTTCGTATTTTACGAGTAAATCGTAAGATGAACAAGTGAAGTGCCTGAGACTGGCTGGCCGACGTTTCGATAGGAGGACCTATCTTTTTCAAAAAGATAGGCCCTCCTATCAAAACGTCGGTCAGCCAGTCTGAGGCACTTCACCTGTTCATCTTATGATTATCCCCCTATGTTGTTTTCATCAGTCGGCTCCCATCAAGATTTTGCTAGAAAAGACATACATAAGTAGTTCTAAGAATCGTAGCGTTTATAACGGTGCGCTGACTATGCGACGCTTTCACGAAAAGACAAGTGTTTCCAACGTTTTGCTAAGACGACACGGTGGTGACGCCTATTCGTCGCCTTGCGTTCTACACCTTATTACGTCCGAGACGGGCACGTATGCCGGGCGCTTTGTTTTTCAAGATGTCGGCCAGACAGCGCTCATGTCTCACGTATGACGTGACTTGATGCACTCGTTCGCCTCCGCTGCATGCTCAAGGCACTCTAATGCAGAGCCTCCACAATACCATTCACCGATTATCTTGTGCACAATAGCAAATTAACGTTTTGTTCACTCTCTCTAGACGAGAGACTATCGTCTTTCGACGACACTTGCAGTGTACCATGAAGATTCTTTTGCAGGCAATTGTTCATATGGACTAACTTCATGCAATGTCATACTCTCTTTTTCTTCATTGTTTTATTCTTTTCTAATTCTTGCTTTTCTTCTTTGTTGTAGCATCTTTTTTCTGGCATCTATTATTTCCTTCCGTCTTTCCCAGTAAAGTGTAGCCAGCTGATCTAAGCACTTGCTAACATTCTTGATGATGATAATGAGCCTAATATCTTCTTGCTGATGGAACTCACCCACAAAGAAGAACGGGCCAGAAACCATGCAGCAGGATTTGAGTTAGAGCCCTATGAAGCTACAAACACTGGGCCTTTAGTCCGAAAGAAATTAAGCTTCACAGAACGGTCAGCCTATCAGATGGGGGTATAAGGTGGATTTATATACGGGTTGTACTTAAAACCTAAACAACGAAATATATTATCATCATCATCAACGTGACAACGCCCACTGATGGAAAAAGGCCTTTTCTATGTGCCGCCATTCAACGGCCCTGTTCTTGCTTTTGCCACTTTCTACGCGCAAACTCCTTAATCTCATCTACTAACCCAACATTATATTTTCTCACCTGGGCAAATCTATACCGGCATGACAATCCTTTTGTTTTACGTATGTAATAAAAACACAGCTTAGTAGACCTCCCAGTGGCTATACCCTAAAAAAGTTCCACCAACTTATAAAATTTGCGCTACACTAATTTGTCACTAACTTTTTTTTGAAGGAGAGTGATGAAGTATCATTTTCCCTGATTGGAATACCACTTACAGAATAAAAAAAAACGCTGAATTGTTTAACGCGAATCTGCCAAAACAGGGATGTGCTGAGTCCAGCTTTATGGAGGCCATTTTTCAACCTCGCTATTTTGTAGCATAGTCTTGTGAAAGTTACTTATAGGTGTCGTGAAAAACATCAGATAATGGAGTTTTGCAGACACGTAGCGTCACCTGTCAGCACAGTCTACGATAGCGCAAAACCCGACTCACAAAGTTTCAAAGAGACTCCGTAGTGAAGGGTCCCGGAAATTCCGACTACTTGGGGTTCTTTAACATGTATCCAAATCTGAGCACATGGGCCTACAGCGTTTTCGCCTCTATCAAAAATGCAGCGGCCGCAATTTGATCCCGTATGCGGCGGGTCAGCAACCGAGTACCTTAGCCAATAAACCACAGCGGTGGGGCTCCAAACCTAACGTCGGCAATGACTAACCCAGAGAACGGGTTTCAGTGTCTCTGATGGTCAAACAACGTTTTAATATTGCTAGACAGTTTTGATTTACAAGTATGTAGGTTAGTGTGCTAATAAGTGCTTCCTTGTGAACTTAAATATGTCGTTATTTTGGTAGAAAAAGCAGCAAATTGTTCACCTTTTTAAATATGTTCTCAAAATAGGTTTTCATAAAAGTTTCATTCGTTCCGTTCGGCAAGGTTGCCTTAAAAGTATCGTCGTACATTACTTGTGCGTGCACCGTAACGTTTTCCCCCAACCTTGGCTCTGTTCCTGAAATAAAACAGTGAAAGCTCTTCAGACATATAAAACTTTTTTCTTCCGTAGCTTACAGAAAAGTGGAGCGCACAAGGTAGTTATTATGGTATCTCGTGATAATGTGTCTGACAGCAGAATGGCGAAATGGCACCACGTTTCATTCTCATTTATAACGTTAAGAGCTGCTGTCCAATCTACAATTGTACTGCATCCGCATTTTGTCTGCATGAAATACCTTCCCGTTGGCATTACTACCTACCCTTCGTTATCGGCGTGCGCGTTCCTTATC
This sequence comes from Rhipicephalus annulatus, assembly GCA_013436015.1. NCBI lineage: Eukaryota > Metazoa > Arthropoda > Arachnida > Ixodida > Ixodidae > Rhipicephalus > Rhipicephalus annulatus. Next base: position 68,153 of record WOVY01006560.1, read on the forward strand.
TGCTATTTGAGTTTACTCAAGCATATTTCAGACTATAAAACATCTGCAATTTCGTGGGCTAATCTTCTGGTGCAAACACAGTTCTTTGAAAAATGTTGATCGTTCATCGCTTATAGAGAAAGAAGCATACGTAACGTGTTTTTTTCAGCTCAAGTTAAACTACGAAACTAGCATAAAATAAGGCTTCGGAACTAATTATTTGTATTGCAAGCTGACAGTCCGAAAGAATTAGTAATGCTATACAAGCAACTATTCTTGCTCAATGCTGCTGCTGCTGCTACACCCCCGAAGTTATGATTTTTAGCTACAAGGCATTCTGCATTGCACGGCAATGATTGCACTTCTATCAGCCAATGCTAAGTTGTGTGTTCTTCCAGATGAGCAGTATATTCTCGCAAGCGAAGCCATTCCTATTTACAATATAGTATTCTGCGCAACAGATCTCCTCTATCAGTTCTCTTTTATCAGATCTCCTCTATCCTCTATCAGTGACGAAAACGGCAAAGCATTTGTCTCTACCACTGCAGATCTCGTCTAGCATATCTGCACCAATGTAAATGTCATCACGTTTTTTAATGGCTTTTTGCGATAAATGACCGCTTAGAATATTTTAACTTTTTCATCTTTCTTCTATACGCTTAACAATATACGCCTAATATGTTTTTAATTGCAACACTTTTGTTCGGTGGTAGCAGAAAGGCTCAGACTGCTGAAAAATTAATTTCACTTGTGTAGCTCGTGCTTTTTCAGATAAGTTTACGCTCCTGTTTTAACGCCAAATTTGTACACTTGTTCAAAGGCACAGGTAAATCCACGTGACTTTTGTGTCGTATTTTAGGCTGTGGCGAAAGCTTGTGGCTTCGTGCCATAGTTTTTTTTTTTACCAATACAATATCTCAAGTATTTTGAAGACAACAGTCTTTCTTGGGGACCTTCAACGAAAAAATGTCTGTCTGTCTGTCAGACAGACAGACAGATCTATCTATCTATCTATCTATCTATCTATCTATCTATCTATCTATCTATCTATCTATCTATCTATCTATCTATCTATCTATCTATCTATCTATCTATCTATCTATCTATCTAGTCTGTCTGTCTGTCTGTCTGTCTGTCTGTCTGTCTGTCTGTCTGTCTGTCTGTCTGTCTGTCTGTCTGTCTGTCTGTCTGTCTATCTATCTATCTATCTATCTATCTATCTATCTATCTATCTATCTATCTATCTATCTGTCTATCTATCTATCTATCTGTCTATCTATCTATCTATCTGTCTATCTGTCTATCTATCTATCTATCTGTCTATCTGTCTGTCTGTCTGTCTGTCTGTCTGTCTGTCTGTCTGTCTGTCTGTCTGTCTGTCTGTCTGTCTGTCTGTCTGTCTGTCTGCCTGTCTGTCTGTCTGTCTGCCTGTCTGTCTGTCTGCCTGTCTGTCTGTCTGCCTGTCTGTCTGTCTGTCTGTCTGTCCTTAATGGTACCCTAAACGGCACCAAAGTGGCCAAACGATACTCCAAACGGCCGACCCCATCCGCAGCGCCCACCAATATTGCTCAAGAATCAGCGTTCATACTTGTGCGATTGTCAAAGAGTAAGCAATTATTGCGCATATCTGAGGCACCATAACAACACGTCAATATTCTGTATGTGCGTCCCTTACTAGAAAAGGCATTCATAAGTAATTATATCGACCATAGCATTTATCACGTCGCGCTGTCCAGGCAACGCTTGCACGAAAAGGCAAGTGTTTCCAGCGCTTTGCAAGGACGACATGGTGGTGGCACCTACCCGTCACCTTGCGTTTACACCTTATCACCGCCGAGACGGTGCGCAGGGCGCGCGCGCTTTGTTTTCGAAGATAACTGCCAGATAGCGCTCATGCCTCAGGTGCGACGTGACTTGATGTGCTTGTTCGACTCCGCTGCCCGCTCGAGGCACTCTAACGCAGCGCCTCCAGAATACCATTCACCGATTTTCTTGCGCAGACCCCGGCATGGTGGTCTAGTGGCTAAGGTACTCGGCTGCTGACCCGCAGGGCGCGGGTTCGAATCCCGGCTGCGGCGGCTGCATTTCCGATGGAGGCGAAAGTGTTGTAGGCCCATGTGCTCAGATTTGGGTTCACGTTAAAGAACCCCAGGTGGTCTAAATTTCCGAAGCCCTCCACTACGGCGTCTCTCGTAATCATATAGTGGTTTTGGGACGTTACACCCCACATATCAATCAATCGATTTTCTTGCGCAGAACATAAAATAAACGTTTTGTTCCCTTTCTCCAGACGCAAGACTATAGTCTTTCGAAGACATTTGTAGTGTACCATGCAGATACCGAGCCAATTTTATAGAGATGTTTATTTCTATGTATTTTAAGCCACAACTCTCACATCATGCCCTCAGACATCTGGAAGGTTATGTTGAAATAAATCTTGCAGATGATAATATCGACTTTACTTTTTAGTGTATGACGTGTTGTAGATATTCAAGCACATTCATTTTCGACTTCAAGAAATTCAAATGTGATCACCATGTTTCCCATTCACACTATTTTATTTTCAGCGTTTGCTTGTGAACTTTGCTAATATACCTTTAACACCATTGAATTTAGTGAGAGTAGGGCGTTTGGCCTAATATAGACGTTATTTATTTAACTATTGTTCTCGGTTCTACAAATATGCGCATATTTTGATGCAAGAATCATTGTTGACGTGCTCACGTCAAAGAGCCTGAGACTCTCTCGGTTACGCGCGACTAGTCACAAAGTTACACTATAAGGAGCTGCACCCCTAAAAGACTTTCAGCAACCAACTACTCGTCACTGGCAGCGCCGCGATTTTCCTAGACCTGCATCGAAGGGGCCACCAATGTGCAAAAATAACCTCAAGGGAGATAGGTACGCCCCAAAAAAAATTCAGCTGCTTCGGCAGTTGTCGTTGAAGCAGCGAGGAGCATGGTCGTCGTTTTCGTGAGTCTTGCGAAGGAGGCAACCATGGAGTGTACTGCGCAATGAAATTTAGTCACTGCAACACCGGGCACCCTCGTCGTCTCACTAAGCAGGCAAAGCCATCAGTGGCAGCCCGTAAACTTCACTAGGTACACCATGAGCTGGCTGGGGCGCTATGAAACTTTCTATTCTGATTTTGTAGCAACTATTCTTTCAATATTCTCAGCTTTTAAATATTGCTTTAGTGTGTGCACTGCGTCGCACGTTCACCTGAGAAGCGCGGGCACGAGCTTCTTGTAATTCTTCCTTGAGTTTTTTTTTACTTTTCGTGATGTCGGTATTTTATTAAAACTTCGCTTAGCGTTTATTTATACCTGTCGTAGAGTTTTTTCAGAGCATATTTTGGTTCTCTATCTGTTCTTTTTATCGCACGAACTTTGTTTTCCTTTTAGTTCATTTTCGTTAACACCTGCACTTGTCCTTGTTTGATGAAATGCTTGTTCCCAACGAAATTTGCGTGTATTCTTTATAAGTATGTCAGTCGGACTCAAACATAACGACATGTAGACCCCCGCACGAGTCAACCGCCTTACAAAAAAAAATATGAAGTGGAGGCCTTTCGGCGTCGCAGGCCGAACCGCAAAGTGGAAGCCTGAGAGTCTGCCTCATGCCGCTGTTAGGACGGAAAAAAGGTGAAAATTGGCAGCTCACACGTACCTTCAGATTCGATTTTATGCAAAGCACGCAAATAGAGGAATAGGGCGTTCTAATTTTTAATGAGCGAAACGTTACGAAGTGTCATAAGGATGTTACAAAGTTTGTACAGAAGGCAAACAGCCACATATGTTTTATGTAACCAGTTGATTATAGTTGCGTAACAATGCCAACATCCACATCGGTATTAGCAAAACCAAAAGCAGTGAGCTACTTTGTAGTGCTAGTGCTCGCGAGGATAATGTACCTGGACACTGCTTCACAAATTACCTTCAGGGGATGACGCATACCTCCAATTGCTTTGACCCGGTGTAACGACTGCATCATAGGAGTACATATGGAATGTTTATAAATGGTTAGCTGCACAGCAAACACAATTTATGTTTCACCAATATTGCCGTCTATTTCAAAAGTAGTTCTTGGACTTCACGTGGCTGTGTGGTAGAATACTTGGTTGCCAAGCAGAATGCTAGGATTCGATTCCTGCTGGGACACTGGTATTTATTCTTCATGTTCGATGCCTAAGCAAAGCTGCCTAAGGCAGCTTTTAGTTAATGTTCAAGCATTAAAGTAACACAATTTTGTTCTCACCGTTCCTGGGTACATATAAATTGTCAGTCACTTGCGGCATACCGCATACCAGTGGGACCTACCCAGCCGTGGGTATGTGTCATTATCTTGTGGAAAGTGTTTGGCGACGTACGCGACTGAAATTTTACTTTACGCCATAACCAGTGAGTCATATTTGTGCCTAATCTTGCTCTTGCACAGTAACTTTCGTTTACCCCAATAAAAAGAGAGATCAAAAGACTACCCAGACGTGGGCGAGTAGATGGATAGATAGATAGGTACGCAGACATATGCTCAAAAAAACCTACTGCACGTAAAGAAATGCTTCGTGTTTGAAATGTATGCGAATGCCTGTCACCTTGAAGTCATTTGAAGGAAATTATTACGAGGCAGTAAACATTTTTTGCAATCTAAACTCAAGTAGTAGTAAAATAGTATGTATAAAAAGACGACTTGCCTTCAGCACGTGAAGGTGCTGTGTAGAACACTGTGCAAAGCACGACACTGTAATAAACTCGTTCCATTCTTAAAGAACTGTTGCAGGTTCCGTGGCCAGTAACTGTGCTATGTGCTCTTTTATACATTTAAATAGGCGCCTTCAGGAAAGGTGAGCGCAGTCAGCTGCCCCCAATAAACGTCAACGCAGTTCATTATCGCTTTAGGTAGCAGGTGGTTGGGATAAATGGCGTATATTTGGTCATTTACACTTGGTGAAACAGTATTTGCACATGCCTGTACCAATGGTGCTTTAATGGCATAGAATGCTCATTCGGCAAATCTTTGTAAATATTTGCACTCAAACGGCACGACATCAAAACCAGCCATGTTAGACTAACAAGCCTAGATCTGGCGATGCTGAAGACATGGGTCTGATTCTTGGAGGTAGCCACCGCACTTCCATTAGTGCACAAAGGAGGGACACGCATGTACCTAGGTTGAGTTGAGAGTTTCTCGAGATCATTACCATCGAATTGACTGCTTTCAGTCTGTTAGTGAAAAGCTGTTTTGGTAGTTGGTTTCTCGTTATTCTCAACGTAACAGCGCATACTCTTGTCCCAAACAAATCTTTCCTTGCTTTATCTGGTTATACTCGACTTTTGGAGCACTCTCCACCTGATTCATTTAAATCAGCCGGAAATCGCATGATTAATTCATAACTGGTTTATTCTAGTGCTTTTCGTCGTTCATACGCACTCAGTTTCGTGCACAAAATGTGCAACTATTAAGTTATATGTTTCACAACCGTTGACAGTCTCACATTGTTTACAGCTGATCACATTATATCACTTTTGTTCTGCTTCCTGCACAATAGATAGATAGATAGATAGATAGATAGATAGATAGATAGATAGATAGATAGATAGATAGATAGATAGATAGATAGATAGATAGATAGATAGATAGATAGATAGATAGATAGATAGACAGACAGACAGACAGACAGACAGACAGACAGACAGACAGACAGACAGACAGACAGACAGACAGACAGACAGACAGACAGACAGACAGACAGGACAGGCAGACAGACACACAGACAGACAGACAGACAGACAGACAGACAGATAGACAGATAGATAGATAGATAGATAGATAGATAGATAGATAGATAGATAGATAGATAGATAGATAGATATGGCTGGTTTAATGTCCCAAAACCACCATATGAATATAAGAGACGCCGTAGTAGAGAGCTCCGGAAGTTTTAACCACTTGGGGTTCTTTAACGTGTACCGAAATCTGAGCACACGGGCTTACAACATTTCCGCCTCATCGGAAATGCAGCCGCCGCAGCCGGGATTCAATCCCACGACCGGCGGGTCAGCAGCCGAGTACATTAGCCACTAGACCACTGCGGCGGGGTTCCTGCACGAAAGTCTCTTCCTGTGGAGGCAGTCGATGAGTTTCCTCCACGGACAAAAATTAAAGCGCTGAAGCGTGCCCACACTGTAAAAAAAAGAAAAAAAAGAGCGGGATTGGAGAAACGGGTTCCGTTTCTCCTTCGACACAGTGACTTCCTCCCTTTCTGACATCTTATCCATCGTGCCCTCTTGCGGCAAGGACCAAAGAAGTAACGTTTCTCCTTCAGTGTTCAAGTTTCTCCTCAACGACGGGGTCTTGCACACGCGCATGCGCACGCTGAGACTAGCCGCCCGCGGCCAGTCACGTGCGATTACTTTTACCTGCGATTGATGCAAGCCATGGAGGTGTGACGTTTATAATTTTGTTTTATTGGTGTAGCGTAAAGGAAACCTTTTTTTATCGCCAGGGACTAGCACGATGCTTCCCACCCTTCCGTGTGTGTCTCGTGTTGTTTCACACTACCGATTTGTCACGAATACAAGGAGCTCAGCTTCCCTAAACAGTCTTGCTTTATTGATTACCTTAGACTGTTCTGAAATATTGTATTTTTTCGGTGTTGACATTCTTGATAAGCTCACACGTTTTTAGTTCTGCACGGCACCAATAGCACTCACCATATCAACGAGGAGCATAAAAAAGCACGACAGTTACTTTTTCAACATTTTAGGAAGCGTGATACTACTGCATAGTCCATGCATGTAAGCACGATCATATACCATTGCTGGAGCTATACGTGCCACCATCATCATATGATTATCAGGCACGCTGGGGTGGATGTCTGCGGATGAATTTATAGCCACTGAAGTTTTTTGCAGTGAATCCAAACATAATTACATGGGTGTTCTTTACGTACACGCCCCCCTCCCCCATATAAATACGGCTACCATGACCTGGAGTCAAACCTGCGTCCTCCAGCATAGCCACACGACACCCAATGAGGCTATGCTAACACTGCAGGTGAGAGCAGAAAGAGAAACGGGCTGCAGAGTTTCACCGAGCGTTTATTTGCCAGACTATGTTAAATAATCAGAAACGTTTTAAACATCATCATAACTGCACTTTTCTGAAAAGTAAATCAATGGCTTCTGTCAGTTAAACCAAATTCTCAATCGCATGAGTTTTGAGTTGCCCATGCCAGCACTTAAAGTTAGGACGGATTTATGCACGCGAGCAGTATGCCTATCTCGTCCACATGATTCGCCTTTGTCGTGTGAAAATTAACACAAAATGCACTTCTAGTAACAGCTGTGCACAGCAAGTAAGTACTGACACTCTCACTCACATGCGTGAAAAGAGTGTTCCAAATCCAGAGTAGTAGCAACCACCACAGCCACACGCTAACAACACGATTGTGGCACGCACAATGACCGCAAGTTACACGCGAAACGAATCGCGAGACGCATCTGAAACAGAGAAGTATGTAGGCACCACATACTATAATGTTTTAGTAAGTTATTGCAGTGTAGCGCTAGTTCCTTAACTCAAGTAATCGAGTTGCCGCGACGGGAACAACCACTAACATTGCTCCCGAAAAAACACCGTCAGGCGCGAGGTCATCTCTTCTTTCTCTCACACGACCCATATTGTAACGGAAGTGTAGGTAGACGTGCGGCGTTTGGGTTTCCACATATTTTATTTATCCCTGCTCTGGCATGGAACGTCTACAGACGCCGTCGTTTTTTGCTGGCGTCTTCTTCTCTCGTGCTGGCTCGAACGCGCGGAGCAGCCGCGGCACAACTTCTTCCTCTTCTCCGAGACGCTGGCGGCTTGCCATAGCCCCCCCCCCCTCCCTCTAGCGAGGTAGCCCGTGCGTGAATGAGCGAAACATATGAGCAGGTTGCAGGTTCTGCTACTGCGAAGCACGTTCGTCTGGTTTTCGTGGATTGCTGGTAATTATATTCAGCATTACCAGCATTGCTGGTGATGCTGCACTCACGATGCAGAGGTTCCAAGTTTGAATTCACGCGCCAGAGTCTTTTTTTCTTGCATATATATATATATATATACATATATATACGGTGAGTGACGACAACGTTGACGCCAGTGACAAAATTCAGTTGAGAGTGTTCGTATAATTGTTATCGCATTAAAATAGTATGCAAAGGTAAGATGGTTTGATCATGACTTGCTGGTCATGACGTGAATAGTGTCCCAAGCCTGTCACGTACGTTGTGACACTCTTTCCGTCACATGTGTGGCACATACCCGTGAGCGCGATATGCCACAGGTGATTGACTACTTATATTGCCACGTATAGTTTTCAGCCGACAAGTCTTAGCCAGCCGAAAAGGGTGAAGAGAACAAAGACGAAGTGTGTGTTAGTGCTTTGTTAAAGCGTTACTTTCGGGCAGTGCGACTTATAAAATGAGACCGCTAATACTATTAGAAAGCGATGCTTTACGGCTGTGCCTTGGACTGCCCGAGTCTGTTTCTAACAATGTGCTATACATGGAAGCACGTCTACCTTCATTGGTAAATAGATTCAAAATACTTACTATCCAAAAAATTTTTAAAACGATACACTTTGCGCCAGAGAATTGTTTTATGCTTTTATTAAAGAGCCAAGCTTAATTTTTGAAACTCGGTAGTCGCCATTCAACTACAAACAGATCATGTTCGTTCAAGCGCTGCTAGAATCACTGAACGTCCATATCAATCATATTTTCTCAACAAGTAACTTTAATTTAGATGTTCAGATAGAATTTGAGAATATTTACCCCTCTAAAGCGAAGCAAATGCCATTTCAAAATTTAAATGATCGGCTTCAGGATTACTTGGCACACGTCAACATGACCAACATACTTGCGACTGATGCATCCGTATCAAATGGAAAGGCTGGGGAAGGTATCTTCTCACGTTCATTTGACTGGTCCTTTTCGGTTTGACTTCCAGATTACACACCAATATTCATAACAGAATTATTTCTTATTGTGCTGGAACTACGGAAACTTTCGGGAGCCAACCTAACACTTATGCACATGTTTCGACAACTCATACCGACAAACTTGCAAAAACTGCAGCTGTTATGGGTACCATACCGTCGTGGCATATATCTCAATGGAATGGCGGATGCACTAGCCACAGTATCTCTTAGCGGTACCCTTATCTCGATTTTGCCTGATATGGCTTACGCGACAGCAATAAGGTTTAGAAACCTCTGCTTGCATGAATTCAACTGCTACTCATTGGATAAATTTCGAGATTTCGCACATCTAAGATGCTGCTGGAATAGACAGTGGTGCGTAACACGGGAATCGGAAGTTATACAAGATTGCGTTGTAGAATTCCGCAACTAAACTATCATTTGCATTAGGTTGGTCAAAAAGCGTCACCTTTGTGTCAGGTTTGCGAATGGAAACGATAGATGATTTATTTTTATTCTGTCGCCGATATTATTATCAGCGAAAAATATACCTGGTAGCTCCACTTGGAAAATTAGGATTAGAAATAAATCTGGCAGTAGTTTTATTGTTTGGCAGCATTAAATTTGGTTATAGCCACAGGGACGTCTGCTTTTCCGGTATTTGAATACATAATTGAAACGAAGCGATTGCCATATATATATATATATATATATATATATATATATATATATATATATATATATATATATATTATTTGTTTTAGGCCTACCATTACCTCTGTCCTCTGTCTCAAGCATCTGATAGCCTGCATCAATCCGAGCTCATCTATACTCCTATATCAATATTTGACTTTTCTTTCTATATAATTTTTTAGTCCAGAATTACTTTGTGTTTGTAAAACCATAAACCTTTTTCTTAAAGATCCTGCCACACGGTCCTTGACCGATTCCCCTCTGTGGTTGTGCGCCAGGGTAACAAGGATCATCATCATCATCAAATACGTGGTCTTGTTCCCGTCTTGTCTCTACGGCTCTTGGCGCGTGACAAACTGGTGGACATGCTGGGTAATCTGTGCACCATACCCTTCCGTCGTACTGCATCGTATCCGTGGCCACTCCTGTACACCGCACCAGCAGAAGAATGTGAGGGGAATCCCCTGAGTTTGGACTACTCGCAGACAACATGGCGGCTCGGACCAGCCCTACCGACACCAACCTAACCGGTACGAACGGCACGATGCCGCTTCATTGTACTTTACTGAAACCACGAACGCCAAATCCCTTTGATGGCACTTCACTCGAGGACGTCGAAGATTGTCGTTCACTACGAGTTTGTTTGTTGCCGTGCACATCCAGTGAGATGACGCAGACAAACTGCGGCACGTCTATTACAGTCTTTTAGATGGCGCACGTGTATGGTATGAGAATCGGGCAGGTATCCTAACATCATGAGAAGACTTCAAACGCCCGCTTCTTGGGACATATGCCCGCCCTTACCATCGGGAAAGAGATGAGTGTGATCTGCAGTCCCGCATACAAATGCGAAATGAAAGGGTGTGCGTTTTTTCTACCGAGCTGATCTCGGCATGCCAGAAGAAAAGAAGGTGCGGTACCTCATGCGCGGAGTGAAAGAGCAGCTTTTCAGTGGGCTTGTGTGCAGTCCACCGAGACGGTGTCAGAATTTCTCACAGAAGCCGTCACCATCTAAAGCACTCTTCGGCACCGGGCTCCGTCATACAAACGGCACGTCAATGCTTCTACTACAGACTACTTGGGAGCTTTTGGTGGCCAAATAAATTTCTTCCGAGAGCTCATACGCTCAGTCATCCACGAAGAACTTCTAAAGCTGTCAGTGCCCTCGCAGTCCATGATCTCTTCGTCCTCCAGCGTTGTCCGAGATGAAGTCCAGCATGCCTTGAGAGAACCACCTTTTATGCGAGATTATCAACCAACCAGTGACTTCTTCCCCCATTTCGTAGGCTCAAACTTTGCGGCAACCTGTTACACCTGCAATTCCACATCCCACCGTGGCCCCAGTCATGCTGCAGACGGTCTAAGCAGCCCCATATACAGCGCACCTCGCCTGATCTCGCGGAAATCGGACATCTGGCGTGCGCCATATCGACGTCCTCTCTGCTTCCACTGTGGCGAAGCTGAGCATCTGTACCGACAGTGCTCTTACCAACAGCTTAGACTACGCGGATTTTTGACGAAATCACCACCACCCAGGTTTGGTCAGCGGCCCCAAGAAATTGAAGATTATGTGGCCCAGCAGCGCGGAACTTCGTCATCCTTGCACCAGTCACGCTCCTCATCACCACGGCGATTTTCTCCAGATCGGCGTACCTATTCGAGTGCGGTGCAGGGTCAGTCACCCAGCCCACGCCGGGAAAGTTAACCACAGCGACCTTCGAGTGCGAGGCCGCTCATACTGAACCAGCTCAAGGCCTCCCATCGACGCTTCCGCAAACCTACGATTCCCCGACGACGACGACACCAGCTGGTTCCACAAAGATTTAATTAGAAATTCCAGTGCTGACTGACGGTCGCAAAGTAAGTGCTTTGGTGGACACAGGTGCAGATTTTTCTGCAATAAGTGAAAAACAGGCTGCCCTCCTGAATTAAGTCACGTTACCTTAGAACCTCAAGCCAATCCGTACTGCTGGCGGGCGCATCGTCGTACCGCTCGGTGTTTGCACGGCACGAATAAAGATTCGTGGTTCTACTTTCGAGTTCATCTTGAGCGTTCTGCGTCAGTGTTCTCGAGACCTGATCATTTGCATGGAATTCCTGAAGGAGCACGGTGCTATCATCGGCATTCGACAACGCTCTGTCACGTTCTCAACAAAAATTGCCCCATCAGAGCATGATCCCCGCCACGATCGAGTATCTCTGCGTGTAATTGACGATGCTGTGACAATACCACCGCGCTCAGGTGTTATGGTTCAAGTGGTGTGCAACAAATTAGCACACGGTGAAATGGTCGCGGAGAGCAATCGATCCCTACCCTTTTCCCAAGGTGTCTGCGTAGCACTAAGCCTAGTAGATCTCCAGGCTGGCCACTGCAAGGTTGCAAGGTTCTTGTTACAAATTTTAGCTACAAGCATCGACACCTTTTCTCTGGCACTGGCATCTCCTATGCCTACCCAGTAACCATTGTGACTGAGTGTTTTGCTTCCGAGGCAACCGATAGTGCCGAAGCACCTCTCCGTGGCGTCGACATAACTGGAACACTACCTGACGAAAACAAACGAAGACTAAGTGACCTGTTGATGGAATTCCACGCCTTTTTTGCACGTTCATCGAGAAACCGTCAGACATCGATTACCAAACACCATATTATCATCTACGGCGACGCGCACCCTATACGGCAACAGCCTTAACGCGTTTCCATGACCCAGGCGTCAACTGCATCTGCGCGGTGGTTGGATCGACCGCTCGCTGAGCATATGCCGGCGCGCCGTAACCATCGTGCGCTTTTTGACCATTGTGCTCGGTTCTTGCGTGTCCGTTGACTCGACCACCCGCGCCGGCGCGCGAGCCGGAATGAAACGCTGATGTCAGTGTTCCATCACCGCTGGTCTTCGCACCAGCATGACCGGGCCACTCCTCCTTGTTGACAGTGATGTCGACGCCATGTGCACTGTCGAAGATGCCGCCACGGCTGTTACACTTCAGTGCTCAATCGTTATGCCTCTGCGTCATTGAATCGCACCGTTTCGCCCACGTCGCCAGTGGGGCCCCTTCGGCACCCTTCCACGGCTCCACCAGTGGGTATCTTTGTCAGCCACGTCTGCTTGAACCATCGGGTGCAATTTCGAACGATCTCACCAAGTCATCGTGAGATGCACTTGTCAGTTACCACCGCGACGCAGCGCTTTCAGCTTCGTCCGCTGCGTTTTTCACAGTGTCGCCCGCCAGAGACTCTCTGGTTCATGATGGCCCACACACGTTCACAACCTGGACTTCCCAACGGACACCTTACGGCTTGCCGTTCATGTAATAGTTTTTGTCACTCTCTCTTTTTCTATATAACTTCAAATAGTGCAAATAGCTAGGGGAGGAAGGGGGCCCTGTAGTACCGTCATCATCATCATTTCCTGACCGACACGCCACATATTTCGCGCAGCTGATTCTGGCTAGAGCTGCACGAGAATAGAACGGGGCCTACGCACCTGGCGTCTCAGACGCTGGAAGCTGCCGCCGCTGTGTTTTGACCAAAATGGCGAGTTTCAGCATGGCCCCGTCGGCCGCCTACATGACGTTGTCTCACGTCTCTCTCCTCCTCTCGCCTGCAACATGACCAAACAAACTGTGACCTGGTTCTTCTGTTTGCTACACGTGGGTATACCACAGCTACTCATCTCACCACCAGTCTTGAATATGGTCTTCCTTCAATATTTCCTTCAATACGGTATTCCTTGAATATGTTGTTCTTCAGTGTTATTCTTTCAATGCGGTCGCAAGTCATAGCACGCAACCTAATTTGCTTCCATACGCATCATTTGCCTCTGAGCGCACGACCGTGTTCGAAACCACCCGTCATAAAGAAGAAGGCCGCCAACTAGCGAAGCAGTCCACTACGGCCGACCAGCAAAGCCAGAAAGAGGCCTGTAATAACGACCACGCTCCTGCCGGGAAGTTTTTTCCGGGAACCCTTGTACGGCTGTATGTACCACCTACTGCACCTGATTCGTCTACCAAGCTACTATTAAATTGCCATGGTTCATCACATGAACTGTACTTCGATGACCATGGTCCATACCATGTGGCAGAGCCCACATCACCCGTAAATTGCGCCATTGAACCACTTACATCACTCACTCGGTCACCATCGTCGGCACGGACACGATGTTGTTCACTTATACCACTTGACCCGCTCGTTTCCACCTGTTGGATCACCACGATGACTTCATCTTTATTCACGGGGCTAATCAATAAGGAACGAATACAATTACAGACTAGAGCTAGCATAATCACGAGAGGGTGACACCACGTGATCGGCGCTCGAGCACCACCACCTTCCTTGTCCTGTTGCTATTTCCGATTTTCCGCCTGTTCTTTTGGCTCGCCCAGTAAATTTCCTTACACATGTGGCAAAACACAAGTTACAATCTGAAACTAGGTCATAACTCAATTTTACTGTTCACCTCACAAACTTTTGACTCGTCCTGTAAATGGTCATATCTATAAATATACGATTCGCGAAAAACGTCGAATTGTCAAAAATAGATCAAGTGTTCTTTACTCATCAACAGGATGTATGAATAGAGAGTGACGTTTGAACACAGAAGTTCCTGGGGCAGAGGATATGGTGCGAGGATATTGTGTCGAACAGGCAGTTTAACCCTAGCAGAGAAGAAAGAGGATACCACACATGGCCGTCTCCAGGCAAATGAAAGTGGATAATATATTGTGCAATTTCTATCTGCTTCCTATCATCGCTTCTTTTTATTCATAAACTGAGGCGGTATGAAGAACAAACTGGTTCATGCGGAAGGACAGCCGTGTTTAAAGTTGTCTAAGAGCACAGCCACGCGTGTAAAGTACCGTTAAAGCTGACAGCACCAGACGAGCCTAAAACGTGAACGTAAATATATAGGCGGAGGGTACGGCAAATAATGTGTGCGCTTAAAATACCTTAGCTGATCGTTGAAACTGGTGGAATGGTGAGTGATGATGTATCACAATTTTAAATTGTGCATTGCTGCTTAAATATTGACAAACACGGAACTATTACAGAAAGTAAGTAACACGTCCGGCGAAACAATACTGCACAGCAGTTTTTCTTTCATTGAAGCCACAGACCACGATTGATTAATATCATTCATGCTTCAATTAGTGATACGTCGTCTAAAGTGAACCATTTAACTTCATTTTCTAGTGGAGCTTTGCATTGGTCATGTTTACGTGAGAACAAGCGTTGCATTATCAGGAATTGCCACGCTATGTCATCATAATTGGCGGGCTGCGTGCTAAATACCGCTTTGCCAATGCATCCATGCACGCTACTGTGCTTCGCAAGAGTGCCTGGCATTGCTTTGAGGAACCTTGGCCACGCACCAACATCTTGATAAGAGGTGGTGTTCCAAGCTAATTTGTTTGGAAGGTTTCTTTGCAACATTTGTAATCTTCACTTTCCTGTTTCAATGAGCAATTTAGATGATACTTTTGATAAATTCTTCAGTTGACTTTTTGCAACCCCCCCCCCCCCCCCACGAAATACACTAGAATGGCCACATATTCATGCGTATGCCAGAGACAGAGAGGGTGTGGATCTCCAAAGGGGAGCACAAATTTTGTGTTATACCTTCAGCTAGTTTGACTCCCTTGTGATTGTTTGTACCACAGGATTATTGCCATGCAGCTTTTTATAACGAAAATACCGGCCTAAGCCATTTTATTTTTCATGCCTGGTACTGTTCAGTACACATCTTTGCTGCCGCAAAAGCAAATAACCAAAGCGAGGTAATTGTGAGAAGCACAGTATTGAGTTTTTTGTATTTTTTATGCATAGTAAAACGTGTCTTTTGGACTCGACTTATGGGCAAGGAAACGCTTTGACGAAATTCCCCTACTTACCTACTATAGAACATTCCGCATTGCTACATTGTCAGTATGACGTCAGCGGTAGTCTTCTGAAATGTTTCTTGTATTAATGTGCCTTTTCGAAGCACTGAACTTCTGATAATTTTTAAGTTGATATGCGCTTACGACAGCCTTCAGCACTACGTTTATGATAGTGTATTGCACTATGTTTTGAATGAGCAAGCACTAAGTCTTGGCCTGTAAATTGTTATATACTTCGATATTTTCTGAACACGTATAATCAGAATCACAGGAACTTTGTCGAGTTGAATATTCATATGGCATGATTCATATGAAGCGTTCAGTGAACTAGAAAACCGTTGAAGCATCAACATTAAATATATATTTCGAGATAGCTTTTATTACTTAAGTTGTCTGTTTCAACCATTGTGTTCAGTTTGAAGGAGGTGATTTCCGACTTTAGAATACCTTTCATCACGAACTTTATAACTAGACTCGCGTGAACAATTGGAACTATACATTTCAAGAAATATATTATATACGCGTTGATGTACAATAGTATACTAGTCTAACACTTGATGCGGTAGGACAGGACAAAAGCCTGCCATAAAGTTTAAGCCATGCAAATGCATAAATTACTTAGGTGGGTTGTAGGTTCTGTTCTTCATATTAGTAATAATGTATTCACAAAACCTTGCTCTCTTTACTGCACCTGACTTTCAGAAATATACAATTGCGCTTTATCTTTACAGTGTTCCTTGTATCACCAAATCGCTAAACATTTCAGAGCTTAAAAGTCTTGCTATATGATAGCCCTGCCAAATTGCAAATAAAGTACTTCAGATATAGATTTGTCGCTTCCGCTAAATTTGCATGTGACAAAGTCTGTATAATCTGCAATTTACTTGGTTATATAGCAACCTTTAAATTAAAAGTTGCCCCGCCGCGGTGGCCTAGTGGCTAAGGTACTCTGCTGCTGACCCGCAGGGCGCGGGTTCGAATCCCGGCTGCGGCGGCTGCATTTCCGATGGAGGCGGAAATGTTGTAGGCCCGTGTGCTCAGATTTGGGTGCACGTTAAAGAACCCCAGGTGGTCTAAATTTCCGGAGTTCTCCACTACGGCGTCTCTCATAATCATATAGTGGTTTTGGGACGTTAAACTCCACATATCATAAATTAAAAGTTGACCTGAAACGCAAAGCACAGTCTCTAAAATTTTCTATCCTTAACAAAAACCACTAATACGATGATTGGCGTAATGCGCCAAAAAGTTTAGCCAGGACAAAAACACAATAATTTTTCTGAGCTACGATTACGTTGACCTCAATTCAATGCTCTGCCGTGGAAGTTCTCTTCAGAGCAGCCTACAATCGTGCGTTAACTAGAAAGTACGGCAAGGCCAATGTATTAGAATATTGTGATGTAAGTGTTCTCTGGAACTGTTCACGACGAACCATGTGATCAGCGACCCCAACCAAATTTCACTTTGTCTCCCCAGTTTTGCTCTGGGGAAAAAGTGAAACTTTTGTTAGATAGACATCACAGGTCACAAGCTCTGTTTTTCATGCTTGAAAATATGTATGGTTATGAGAAAATCAAGCTACCCAAAGTGCAATAGTTTGTTATGCTAAAATGCTGTAATTTTAAAGGGCATTGTCTACGTTTAACTTGACGTTCAATAGGTTTCTAAAAAATTTTAATGAACATCTGCAGTCCGTGAGATAATGGTACATATTGTGAATGACTTGTACTGAGACACATTTCTCGTAATAGTGTTGCAAATCAATAAAGTATACGAGTGTTTTGCAACAAATTCCAATAATTATTCATTAAGGAGCTACCGCCAGATACTCATAATACCTATTGTGTTTCTTTAGTAGGTTTTTTTCTTTGCTTATGTAGCGACTTGCTGTAGAATGGTCTAAATACCGACAACAACAACAACAATGACGACGATAATAATAATAATAATAATAATAATAATAATAATAATAATAATAATAATAATAATAATAATAATAATAATAATAATAATAATAATAATACGTATAATAATAATAATAATAACGATTATTGTTTTGTAATTTGTGCTTCACCAGGACCACTGGCAAAAATGCAAGAGGTTCAAAAAGAATTCCTACCCACAAATATTGCCGATCACCCTAGTGCTACGTTCAGCGGAATAGTTTTCGCTCAAGTAGCAGTGGTACGTGATGGCATATTGCATTTCATAAAACCGAGAATACCAGCCATGCAAATTGAAGGCTTTTATTTTTCCTCGTAAACGCCGCAAAGAAACAGCATTGTCAAGCAGTGTTTGGTGTTCTAAAAAATACCACCACTTGCTTATACATGTTACCACTAAGTGAGTGACCTTGGACGACAAAGACCACTTTGCGGACATTTTAACATGCGTAAGCAGCGCTGCCTGGATTCTTTTAGATAGGGGAGGACGACAGTAAGCTACTCGTAAATATTTTTCTTTCAAACTTTTTTTTTTCATATGATCATCCTGTGCCCTTGAATATATAACCACGGTATCATAAAACTGACTTCTCTGCAACATCACACCTAAAAAGATCGCACGAAAACAACACGTTGACTCGAGCATTCGCGTGAATTTGAATGCGTTTTACAGATCGCAAGCTCAAGAGAGGTTCAGAGGGACAAAATATATATTAAAGACGTTTACCAGCATCCATATACCACTGGCATGATCTCTTTTTATGGGTTGGTAATAAGATGCAAGATACTAGAATGTAGCGAAGCAAATGATAAAAAGAAGATTGTAAAAAATAGGAAATGCCCTTGTAGATGTGGTGAAATTATTTGAAATTACAGTGTCGTGTAAGATAAAACAGGGTGATTCGACACAAATGAATCATGCAGTTCTCATTGCTTTTTTTTGAACTGTAAAATGTGCCTATATTCTTGCGTTAGTGTGAACTCTAAAAATCTGCTTTAAGTTTATTTCAATGAAGAAACGACATTTGTTTTGAAGCAGAGTGACACACAGCGGCTTCAGTGATGGCAGTGGCCATTTCTTGTCATTGCCTTATTGTGACAAGTCGGGTGTAATACTTATAGTCTCAAATAGGCCATATTGTTGCACGCTAACACTTGCGAAGAGTGAACTTTTCATTCCTATGATACCAAATAATTTGCTTTCAAAAATGAACTTTTGAAAACAACTACGGAACTATGTTAGGTGCGTTCAACAACGGCAACTATATACGAGGTGAGTCGTCCGCTATATTTCTGCAAGATGTGCGTGGTGATTGGTGGTGGCCTTTGACGGCACTTGAGTTTAAAGTGTAAAACAAGCGTTCTTTTTTCTACTAATCCGTTATTGTTTTGAATTTTTACGACTAATACCTCCCTTTACGGCACAACCATTTTTATTATTCTTTTGTGCTATCTCAGTCAATCGTAAAAGCTTTCTGAATAGACCAATTTTCCAAAAAAAAAGAACACTGATTGTGAACTCGTTGCCGTTTGAAGGTTCGGGCACGGGACGTAATGTGCCGTCTAACGTTGACTCAAAGGGGCAAATTAAGCTCGTTTCTCACTCTAACAGTTTTATTTTGTAGCAGTAGGCTAAACAATCAAGTAATGATTGCTTCCTCGTCACTATGCGGCAACTGTTATCCCGACTGACAGCAGTGGTACGCCCTATGAGCACAGATACTGTTCACGCGTGCACCCTACAGTCGAAAACGATGATACAGCCTGTATAGGCAGCAAGCGAATGTTCGTGAAATATTCGTTTGTTTTTTTTAGGGTCAATGCAACACAGAAAGCTATTTTCATGATCCGACAGGTTTTCGAGGTGGTCTTTTTTTTCTTTATAAGTAAACTTTTGGGATGTTCGAGGCATTAGCTTTGGCAAAAAATAGTCTACTAAAATTCCGGTGTGGCAGACCCTTCCAGGTATAGCTAAGCGACTTTCTTTTTTTTTACAAAATTCTAGATTGGCTACGGGTTCATTGTGCCAAGGTACCCGGTGTCACTATAATAACACCTACATCTCCTTTTTCATCATTTGAATAAAAAATGTAAAGCTATGCCCCGCTCTGTTAAAGGTTGGTGACTACCACGCTCGTGCCTGTTCTGTATATCTTGTAGGCCACCTCCTAACTCTGTAAATACCACCCATGTTTCGGCAGCCGCTGCCGTCGAATAAAAATAAAAGTATACTTATTGCCACGTCTCTTAGTTGACGTAGACGATGTCCCTCTCAAGACTAAGCAGGAAAGGCTTTTATGTAGAGGGCACCAAAGTTCTGTACGACTCTCAACGCTCGGTTGTAGAGCCATCTGTGAATATGCGTGTTTCGGCTGCGTATCCTTTGTACGTGCGTTACGATGCGATCAGTCGGGTTTCGCTTTTTTCTCTGATTGCGGGGATATATAGCAAAATGTCTGGTGGTGACAGTAGTGGTAGCACCCAATAAACTGGTGAAGTATGGAATATAACTCTTTCCAGAGCTTAGAACTGACAGTTTCTAAAGGCTGGATAAGTACACCGTGGCGATTTATAACACCTGTTTTGTGGAAGTCATAGCAATTTCGCATTTGTCTCAAACTGGAGCAACCGTTTACAGAGAAGGCTGTTATGAGGTCGTAACAAGCGCTTTTTTTTTTTTTTTTTTGGCGCCGTAGTTGGCGATCGCCGCCGCCGCAGCCACACGGTGTCCGTAATAACTATATCTCGAAAGAAGAAAAATAGGGGATATAAAAAAGAATATGTCGGTGCTTGAAACTCCGCTGCAAAACGGTACCTATTAAAACGTTACGTTAATCACAGCTGCCAGATCATAATAACAACCCGGCATCACACCTTGTGAATTATGTAACCAGGCGTCACACTAAATAAATTACGATAGAGGTGGGTCGTTGAATGCTTTCAATTCACTGCAAAGGGCTAAGTAAAAACTCTCTATTGTCAGCAACTACCACATCATGGAGGCAAAAATGTTCGAGGCCTGGACACATAAGTTGACGTGCACGATGAACAACCGCAGGTGGACGATATTTCTGCAGCCTCTACACTATACGGCGTCTCTCATATGCATACCGTAGATTTTGGGCCGTTAAACCTCAGTCATTATTATTATCAGCCACCTTATCAGCAAAGGCCGGCCAATGACTTTCGACTGCGTACTGATTGCGGCGTAGTGAGCGCTTCCCAATTCGAGAGAAATTACGTTTGATAGTGCGGAGGGTATCTTGGAATCATACTTGACTTAGTAACTCCCAGAGCTATTGCTACTGGTTCAAGAAATAGCCCTCTTCCAGCTTTCGCTGTGGCTGTGTTTCATTTTCCGCGTAGGCCTGGCCTTTTATTGTTTTTTATCTTGCTACAACACTAAAATACGAAAGCTCACTCATTTCACCCTATTTAGAGGAATATAATCAGCGGAACTTTCCACACAAGTTCATCTAGCAAATATCACCAGTAATGATCGCACGAAATGCATTCTAAAGGTACAGGACTATAAAACGTGGTATTCTGCCCATATCTAGGCGTAGTACAAGGAGAATATACATGTGCGAGCTTTGAAACAGACATAAGAAATACCAACGTAGTACAATGACAGGTGCCAGGATCTTTCGTACTTTCAGCCAGCATTAGCATTAAGACGCAACCGCGGGGCCGCATTCGGTACAAATGTGGGCTAAATGAGCTCTGGGTCCAAAGCTTTGCTACATTTAAAGCTGTGACGACATTAAAGCGATATTGCAGCGGTAGCTAACAGGTCACCGTGCTCGTCTACAGACCTGAAAGAGGTAGGTTCCACTCGTACCGCTGCAGCCACATCACAACGGAGGCAAAGTGGTTGACACGCTTATACAATGAAATTTAAGTGCTCGGGAAAAAATTACAGAGAGTAATTACAATCTGGAGCATTGCCGTACAGCTTATCACTCAGCTGAGTGGCCTTTGGGTATTACACAGTTCATAGAAAAACAAACAAAAAGCGATTGAACGAATCACCAGTTTCTCGATGGTTATTGACTCGCATGTCACTTTTTTGTAACATGAAAGGAGCTATCACAGTTCATACGCGAAAGCGGGTGATGCTATTTATAGGTCAATGTCATGCGTGATATACGGTAACACCAATCAATCCCCCTTGCTTCACCCACTCATCATCATTCAATTCGTGGATATGCCATGATTTTAAGAACGTTTGATATTGCAAGCTTACATTGCATAGCGGTAAAGAATGTACTAGCAGATCAAAATATGTGTGCTAAACGTCCTCGAGGCCCATACGGGCTCACAGGAAGTGTTTTATATTGCAAGAAGGCGGCAACGCTCCTTAGGCGGGTTTTTTCGAAGAGAGAATGGGAGCATTATATCTAACACGATAATCAATCTGCTCTCCCGGCAATGAATAAGCAATCATGATTATAGACGTGAGGTGCCACACAATCAACTGCATTGCACGGCTAGGCGAAATAAGCGCGCACATGGAGGCTTCGAAGAACAATTTTTTTTACTTTATTTATTTCGTTTTGCCTCATGTGCAGCACTCTAGCGGGGAACCTCGCAATAATTCGCGGTTGTTACTCTGTACCTTGACAACCGATGTGGGCCCTGAATACGGGTAGAACAATATTTTTGTTGTATGCATCAGCCCGTTTCCCCCAAAAAGTTCGGCAGATTTTATGTACATTGGGAATCAACGTTATGCGAAGCATGTGGAGAGAAAGTGACCATGTTTTAACGTTTTGTTCAGTGACACGTTACGAGATGACGCTAACTATATGTACAATTGTTGCACGCAGAAAAAATCTGCTGAACAATGTCATGTGTTTATATAACTTGTTGTTTGCGCTTGCGCAATGATTTCAACAGGAACACGATTATTGGCACCGCCAGAAGCGATAAGCTGATATGTAGCGCTTGCGCTATCGAAGGTGCCAGCCCTGGACGCTCGTAGATAAACGAGCTTGAGTGGATGGCACCTAAATACACTCGACGTCAACCCAACGTAACGGCTGTATGATAGGTTTACATATATAATAGGGAGGCTTAGAATAGTGCACCGCGAGCCATTGCAGTGCTGTCACTGCCACTGCATATGCGTCATAACAAGAGCCGCCATTCGCGGCCCACCCGCGGAAAATTTGAAATAGCGTATGGTGATCGCGGACCGCAACGCCCACGAAGGGCTGTGTGTAGCTTCTGTGTTTGGTTTGGGGGTTGGGGCGAAAGTCCTTAGAATTTCCTAAGGGGTGCAAACGCTATTCTAAAACTCATATGGCGCCCGCAACTCAAGCAAAGCCCGCAACACCCTTGAACTCTATTCTAAACCTCCCTATTGTTTATAAAATTGGATATCCAGCACTGCAATCACAATTGAAGTTTGATAAACATTAAAATACTTTAAGGAGCGATATCATTTTTCGCGAATCAGGAAGGTACAATTTAGCACTCAAAAACACACCATTCTTTCCGCTTTACGATGCCCAGTATAGAAAAGAAAACACGCGAAAAGAAAATGCGGGTGGAGATGCCACCTTGAGGTGATGTAAGACCCGTGATGTAAGAAATTTTCAGGAAGGTTGCTGGGTCCTACGTAGTTTCCAATAGATATAGATGAAGCGAATTGTCTAAGAATTTTCAGAAAATTTCTTTGAAACAATGCCATAAAAGTAACGAAATACGTTTTGTAATTGCTTACATGACGTGCGCATATTTTTGCGCCTAATTCAAAAACGAAATTTCAACCTAGATTTTCTCCGCTAATAATGCATCTATGATAGTAAAACATATGGCATTTGATTTCCCAGAGGGAAGTTCGTCGATTTCATCCAGTCAGTGATAGATACTATGTTTCAATCATCTTTCGCATATACTCGCCCGTGGACATATGCCGCTGTCTGGCAGAAAATGCCTGATGACGTATACGGGATGGGAGTTCGACATTATGCATGTCTTGACCAGTGCGTCACATTCGTCAAAACAATTCACCCTCCTATACTATATTTGGTTCTCGCCGAATTATTGATGTGATCAGGAAAGCACCCAGACGCATTCGAATAGATAGATAGATAGATAGATAGATAGATAGATAGATAGATAGATAGATAGATAGATAGATAGATAGATAGATAGATAGATAGATAGATAGATAGATAGAATAGATAGATAGATAGATAGATAGATAGATAGATAGTAGATAGATAGATAGATAGATAGATATAGCTAGATAGATAGATAGATAGATAGCTAGATAGATAGATAGATAGATAGATAGATAGATAGATAGATAGATAGATAGATAGATAGATAGATAGATAGATAGATAGATAGATAGATAGATAGATAGAAAAACTTGTTGGGAGTTCTGCACACCAGGTTTCCGGCTGCTATCAAGAGCGTCGTGTGCAAAAGGACTGAAACTACATTTGAAACTAATTTGCAGCTCTCAATGCAAGATTTGGTGCGTTTCGCGGAAGAATGTTACCATGCCACCAAACTAAAATTTTAGATGGAGTAAGTGTGACAGGTGAACCTTCTCGACTCCATCTGAGGTAACTCAAGAGAACACTGATTTCATAAAATACAACGACTTCACAGGCCGAAGCGCTTTTCGCGCTGCCAGATTCCTAAAAGCGAAAGCTCTTTTCTATAGAAAATTCTAGATCTTCTATACTTTTACATGAACTTAACTTTTGTGCTATGGAATAGTAACATTGTGACCGAATGGAGGAACGTCTGCATCGGATACCTAAATGGGTCCCGTTTACGCAATTTATACTTTGCAGATCGTGGCAGGCTTCTTAGTAGTAGCCTGAACAATAAATGTCGTAAGTGCAATTACATTACTTGGCCGCTTTAAGCACTGAGGCATCTGCTTTGAGTTCCATTGTTTGAAAAAAAAAAAGCGGAAGGGCTTTTTGACGACTCAGGTGTCAAGGATGTGGAAGCGTGCATAATTTGTTTCGTTTTATTTTTTCAGATGCGAAGCAACCTACGAACAAGTGATGTATCCTACAATGCCGTAGCCAACCCTAAAAATGTCCTCGATGTTCATGACGATTAATAAAAGCGCGTTTCAGACTACACATTTTATTTTTGCCACCACGACACAGCTAATGAAAGATACCCAGCATATACCGTTACGATCACGATGACCCTGACGGCGATGAAGATGAAGACGATCATGATCATGGACAGCGACTCGCTTGTGCAGTATATAATGTCTCGATATGTTCTACGAAGAATTTCGTCTTCTACGACTCGAAACAATCAACAACCACCAGGGGAAGGTGCATTGACCTTGTCTTTGCCAACTATAGGCTACATTCGATACCACAAGGCCGTTATAATTGAGCCAAAACAAAATTTGTAACACCACACAACGCGCTTTTCATGACCACTAAACAGTGTATGTAATTGCACACTGCTTTCTCACTAAATGGCATGTGTGAGTGGTTAATGTCACGGGTAATTTAAGATATCACCGTGTGATCCTCCTGCTTCGCTCACTATTCAAAACTCACTTCGTGGACATGATGTGATCTCTGAAATCTGTCTTCATAAGTGTAGCAACATCAAACTTGAACCGGAGCACTAACTTGACTTAATTGAGCATAACTATCCGAAAGACACTCAGAGAGCCAACCTTCATCGTATAATTTAAATATAGATGGGCGCATCACGGTCCCCTTCAATTGCTGTTTCTTCCTTTTTACATCTATTATAAACATGCAGACGTACTTTATAAAAAAGAGAAACTCAAACGCAGTTGTGCATGCTTTGGCTAATGTTCATTTGCAGAGTACAGCCTATTTTATAAAACATAATCGTCATAATCGTCATATAATGGCGGTCTGAGCCAATGCGAGTCTAGTCTTTCCTTCTAGCCATGAGGTGACCAGGGCTGTTGCTTCTCTTGAGCAAGCTGTCACATTTATGGTCACATTTGTGGTCACATTTATGCTCAAAGTGCGACTGACACCAAATATTTGTTTCTCGCGATTCACGTCAAATAAATGGTAGAACCCTCAAATACCTGTCAAGTATACTCCCAAACGTAGGTGCGTCCAGAAAATGTATTCAGACGTTTCGAATAGCGAGGTATTCTTCCTGCGCTACTCTGATAAAACTAACCACTATGAGCTTGTCATCGAGTGCTGGCAGAAGATCTCATGACGTTTCAGCTACGCTACGTTTCGTAACTGCTTTGACAACGTTTTAGCGGCTATTGGGTACATGTTGCGTTAAAATTCAGCCATATCGGAGCGAGAAACTCCCCAAATTTGACGTTGTTGCCTGACTAATCTCATTGTTTACGGTCACAGAGAAAAATACCCCATCAACATTTCGTCGCTTTCATACTTCATCGTAGGAAGAAAAGAAGTGCCTGTTTACACAACAGGTCTCTCAGACAGAGTAAATTTCAGCCTAGGAGGTTCGATTTAGCAGCTGTTTGAAGAAGTTTTGTGATGCCAGATTCCCTCACAATGCACGACTTGTGAAAGAGGGCAGTGATCTTGTCAACCAATTGTGCAGTATTGCTTTATTCACGCGCATATTGCAGTGATTACTGGCGCAAAAGCAATGTCGTATATACTCAATGGTTGGCGAATACAAAATCGCTACATTGGCTGCGGAATGCGCTGTTGACCTCCTTCCTTTTTCTCTTGACTTCCTTACTTTTTCCTAATTACAGTGTTGCTGCTAAATGGGACATGCCAACACAACAGGCACGCAATACATGACGCATCTTGAAATTATTTTCTAAATTGCACGTAATCCCTACTAAAACTATTGCGGTGTAATACACGCCTAATATAGTTATACTTTCGGCCCCAATTGTAGTCTAAAGGTCAGATGCTCGAAATGTTAGGGGGTATACTATGGGTGTCATTGAAGCTGGTTAGAGCACCATTCATCCCGCAAGGCAATCGAAAATTTTCTCAACTGTACTTAGTCCAGTTAACTTCCCTACCTTTTTTTTTCTTCTCTCTCCTCGAGAAGTGAACTTTTGATTGACAGGCTGGTAGATGTCAAATGTACCGTTTTCTAGTACGGAGCCTCTCGTCATCTAACAGTCACGTTAAGTGTTATTCATGTCAGCGCCAAGACTACACCAGCGTGAATGAAAAGGGCGGGACTACAAAGCGAAAGTGTGAGCGCCGTTCTTCGAAATTCAACAAGCCAGCTTTTTGCCTGACCTAACATACCACCACGACAGTAATAAACAAAACCAAAAAGAATGGACATGGCAACGCAGGAACTGCGAGCCTACATTGCATAGGGGTAGAACATGTGCTCCGAGACCGACAATCTTGGTTCTAGTATCTTAGAGGCTACTAACGGCTCGCAAGAAGTGTCTTTTTTTTATTTCAAGAAGATGGCACCACCCCTGAGGCGCTCTTGTTTGAAAGGAGAAGGGGAGCGGTATTTCGAAGACAGCATGCGGCTAGCTCTGTCACCACTGAATCACCCATTTTGATAGCAGACGCGAGCCGCCACATAACCTGCAGCATTCCGCGTCTACCCAATGCCACCTAGAATAATATAATCAGGCTCGCTCACTGCCGCCATGACGTAACCCGTTTTGCCCGAGCGAGCAAGCGTACGGGAGGCTGTGCATCGATTGCCATCATCGGCAAGTTTCACATGCCTAACAGATTCATTCTGCATTTTGGGTGAAACAAAAAGCGCTGGTTTGAGTAATGTATTGCACTTGAGAGCGTCGGGAGATTCACTTGCGAGCCATTTCTTCCCCGAAAAAGTCAAAGATTGTTCTCTGTCGAACGTGCGGTCGATCTGTAGGATCAAAATTTGATGGCCCAACTAAGTGACAAAATAAATAGGGTAAATTTATTCATTCTTTGTTTACACGCACACACTCTATCTAGAGCATTCCGAGAAACAATTTTTAGTCATTTGTAGAGTTTCTGCAGTTTTATTTGTGTCTTTCGAACATCTGTCTTCATAGACACGTTGTTATTGAGGAGAGAGTGTGCTGCATCCAGAAGTTTTTAATTCAGCATATTCTCAGGCTGATGACAATTGCAAGAGAAAAAAAATCTTTCATTTCACAAGAATCTCTTGTGACTGACACAAAAGGGGCATTTATCCTTTGCTCTGGCCCCTCTCACATTGTTGTGTAGTCGCTTCTATAGCTTAGGGCTTGCGAAAATTTTAGTACTGGGCTTATACGAAACTTTGTAGCCCCAGTGGGCGCTTCTACTGCACTGCCGGGTTTTGCATATGTAATATTTTGGTAGTGGTTCCTAAATATTCTAGCATTAAGTATAGCTAAAACACCTGAAAATCAATTATTAAAGCGTTTGATCATAAGTGTCTAAGCGCATATGAATTTCAAGGAAACATAATAGGCTAAGATGTTGAAGAGACTGGCGCAAAATTATATTACAGCAATAAAGTCGTAGGAACACCAGCAAAAAAATACTATGCCCAAATCCTATGCACCAAGTAATGCAACAGCATTCCTTCCATTTTTCTCAACCAAGAGAACAGAGGTAATACAACAAGTCCACGGCGGTAATCGCCAATAATACAGTATTTACTGACC
The DNA here is from genome assembly GCA_013436015.1 of Rhipicephalus annulatus. NCBI lineage: Eukaryota > Metazoa > Arthropoda > Arachnida > Ixodida > Ixodidae > Rhipicephalus > Rhipicephalus annulatus. Next base: position 96,207 of record WOVY01006560.1, read on the forward strand.
CTGAAGTAAAAACACCTGTTCTGAAAACGTACTGCCACGCGCGTTTATTATTTTAATGCTGCAGGGCTTACGTCAACAAGTCAGACGCACACATGACTTCTTTATTTTAGAGCAAGAACAAAACATGGTTGATATGTGGACATCGAAAAAACTTAAAACTATGTAGTACTGACATACGCACCTTTGGCATACGAAGAACACGGATGTCGAAGTCGGCTTAACGAACGACATGCTCCCATTTTGTTCTTCGGTTGTCTTTAAGAAACGAGACACTCGCATCTTCTGTCCCTTTGCCGTGGCATTTCGGCGCGCAGCGTCAACCCACTGTTCGGATTTGCAGGCGTACAGATTGCGAATAACCAGTGCAAAACGCATCACGTATCAACACTTTCGTTCACAGACACACACAAAAAAGGTGGTCTTCTCGAAAACGCTCGTCCGGTTCGGCAATTCATGTCCGTCGAGCGATGAGCTCAAGCGTAGGAACGTCTGTGCAGCGAAATACACCGGTCTAGACGAAGTAATATCAGAGTTTGCGGCGGACACAGTGAGCTGGCTTGAAATTATCTATGGCATTGATCTAGGCAGGATTAGTGCAAGTGCGATGCCCTCGAAAAAAAAGTGTTTCATTTTATTTATTTCCTTTCGCCTCATCTGCACAACTGGGGCAGTTCGCAAGAACTGTCGACTGTTTCTTTTTTTTTTCTTTTTGAGAATGGGCGTCGGTGCTGAATGCGTGTTGGCATGTAATAATTTTGTTGTCTGCATCTCCGCACTTCCTTAGAACATGGTGGCCTTAATGCGGTTGCCTAAGTGTAGGAAACGCACTCACGATAACGGTTAAATTAGCACGGTTCTTTTAGCGGCGCTGCCTTTCTTGATTGATTTGTGGGGTTTAACGTCCCAAAATCACCATATGATTATGAGAGACGCCGTAGTGGAGGGCTCCGGAAATTTTGACCACCTGGGGTTCTTTAACGTGCACCCAAATCTGAGCACACGGGCCTACGACATTTCTGCCTCCATCGGAAACGCTGCCTTTCTCAAGTGAAAAACAAAAATGTCCGTTGCCGGCATGGCAACCCCTAAGAGAAAAAGAAAACGCGTGCCAGTAGTAGCGCATGCCTAATGATGACGTTGATAGTTACATAATCTAATGTTGGAAATTAACAGACACGACATAAAACGCCGGCGAAAAAATATTACTAACCATACAATACGTTTCCGCCGGAAATATCAAGTGATAATTCCTTGCAAACATCTTGCATTGCCACGAAAACAAGCACACTTGTGGGGAGTTCTTCGCACCAGGTGTTTGGCTACCACAAGAAGCATCATGCGCTGGGAAATGGCCAAAGCTGTCATTCAAACACGTTTGTGGCTCTAAAAAAGTGGCGTTCTTCACGGAAGAGTGTTACCTACCACAATTTGAAATTTTATACGAAATAATACCGGCAGCTATACCTTCTAGATTACACCTCATATATTTGAAGAGAACGCTGGTTTCGTACAATACGATATCTCTCCCGAGACATGAGGAGTTTTTTTGTTAGAGAGAGAGATTTGAGATTTATTTTTCTGTACGTGCAACAGAAAAAACGAAGCAAAAGCAAAAGGCTACATAGCCTGACGAAGGCTTTTGCTCCGAAATACAGTCTGGCAAAATAAAATGAAATAAAAACTAAAAATAACAGGTCATACACAACTTAGCCGCAATTAGACAACATCATTATATACAGATACAATTTGCAAATTCTGATCACACATGTAACCATCACAAATATAAAGAAAGAACAGGACAGTAAATAGTAATAAAATACCTAAAAAATCGTAATATATACAATAGGTGAGGTAAGCAAAGCATCTGGAGACACATACATTCCTAAGCACCTTGATCAAACAATAAGCAAAAAAAAAACAACAGAAGGACACAAATAGTGTACTCTAAGCAATTGGGACACAGAAAGTAATAAATAATCCAAATTTCTGTATTAAGTGTATTCAATACAATTATAAAGGAGAAATTCCTTGAACTTATTTTTGGAAGTTTTCCTATTTAGGTCAAGTACGTCACCCAGTTTGTTGAGGAGACTCGGTATTTGATAATCAATATGTTGTTGACCATAGGTTGTTCTAGTTTTCGCACTGCCAGTCTCCTAATAGCGGAAGGTCTGTCCTGTATCAGATTTCTGTATCTCTTATCCTTTTCCGTGAACTCAACCTCTCTTATGTGAGATGGTGACGCTGTAACACAAGAGTGCACAGTCTGCATTAGATCCTGCGTTATCCCTAATTTGAGAAATTTATATTCAGAAAATTGCGGCAGGCTTCTGAATAGCCGTCTAAACTGGTCTGATGCATCTGATTTTCTTTGTTTTAAAACAAGGAAAGTGCCTCCTGACGACCGAGGATAATATGTTGTCGAAGATTGCATCACCCGTTCCATTTTATTTTTTTCATGCGATGCAGGTTATCAAGAAGGCGTGTCTTCTGGTGCACTGTAGCCGCTTCTGGCAATGCCAATGACGCTAATGACGATGTAGAAGACGACATTGATGATCACAGACAACAACTGCATTGGACAGTATATGATGTCTGGATATGCAGTGCGGTGTGTTTCGTGTAACTGGAAAGAACTCACCACCGACAGAACGTACAAAGACCTCGTCTTTCAGAACTCTGGGCTAGATTGAACACCGCAAACTAGTATACATTAAGGCAAAAGAAAATTCACAACTCAACCCAACACACCATTTATGACCAATATACATTATAGGTAATTTACACTGCTTTGGATTTAATATACATGAGTGAGTGGTACATGTCAAGGAATATTGTCAAGGATTATGTCAAGGTACATGCCAAGGACATCAAACGATCACCCTGCTTCCTTCAGTCAGTCATTATGATTCACTTCGTGGATACGCCCTGATTTTTTAAAAGTTTATTTTTGAGTGCAGCAAATTCAAACTACACTTAGAGCATCGTTTCTAAACTCTCTACATTTGCCGTTCTCAAAGAATCGTGAAGCACCTTCCAGTCTTTGTTTTTGTGTGTTGTGTTATCTCTCAAATTCTTCGTCACACCAAGGAATGCGTTGTTTGGAACCTAGGCTGCTTACTTGAAAAATACTTGAGGAACATATTGATAAGTGGCCGTTTCTATCGTTAGAACAGACGTCTCAGCTTATGAGACGTGTGTGTGAGTTCGAAGTTTTAACGCAATTAAAGGGCACATTTCGCGGAAAATCTGGCATTGCATTGTTTCTTGTCAGCGAAAGATCATCTTGATGAAGCTTGAAAATCAGGAACTGGTAATAGGTAAATTATAAAAAAATTATGGGTCTGAGCAAGGATCTAACACTGTTTTTTTTTGCGTGGAAAATAACTTTTTAACCACAGAGCCACGCGTCTGTGGTAAAACACATGTCAATAATAATTAGGATCTTGCTGTTTTAATGAAAATAAAACAAGGTCATGATGGACGTTATTATTCCACCTTTATTATAAAATTTGAATGGTGAAATATTACACTAGCGAGAGTTCATCACAGTTTTAGGAGTTATCACAAACCAGAGAGACCTAATTAGGGCATATAACACAACGAGCACGAACGACGTTTTTCTCCTTGGCGTTCCAGCCGCTGCATGACTGTCGTCGTATTCAATCATAGTGCAGCAGAAATGTGAAATCGCACCACGGAAACTTCACCCAAAGAAAGTTCTCGCTCTTTCAATCCTTCTGGGGGAAGTTGCACCAATTCGAATATTTCGCTTTATGACGTTCCCAATGGCACGAAAACACTATATCTGCAGGTGGAAAAAAAAAGATTTCTGCAAAGCAGGGCCTATTTACCGGCAATTCGCTCGATTCGTATACATATAGCTGTGAAGCGTGGGAATTTCGCAGGTTAACTGCGGTACCGGATGGCTCTGCCACCCGGCTCACTTCACTTCCATCTTTCTTGGTCACAGTGAGGGTACAAAGAAATGCAATTGCCTATGCGAACGTAAGACGAGAAACACATAATTGTTGGTGAAAGTGAACGGCCTTTACAGCAACTTCAACTGTTAGAAAAGTGTTTCAGCAACTGTGTATGCACGCATAGATTGGTTGTGGGTAGGATAAGGTGTCTGAACGCCTTCGAAAATTTTTCAGGCTTGTAGACGTGTGGGTACACATGCAAACGCACCTACAAATACACGAAAGATATGAACTCCCCCCCCCCTCACTCTTCGCTGACAGGAGCAAGCCGGAGGCGATGACGGCGGGAACCGGTGTGCTCACAAGAGACGGCGAAACAGTCAGCGACGAAACGCCGAAACGCGACAAAGCGCATCTTCGCGCCATTGCCATAGCAACAAGAGATATCCTCCGCCAGCTGCTTTGCTGCTAACTTTTCGTTTCCTTTTTTGTGTCGTGGGCACTCGCCACTTTCCTAGCAAGAATGCTGTCTATCGCTAATAGCGTGAGTGCCCTTCGTGTCTTGCAAGTGAGGCGTGGGTGTCGGTACCAGGCGAGGGTTGACGAGCCACTTAAGGTGGAAACACCGGCGGGCTGCCGCCGGCAATTTTGAAACCAGCGCACCGGTCTACTTGCGCCAGTAAAGCTTTCAGATATGGCTGCGTTCTTTGTAATGGGTATACGCCGCTTTAAACCACGAACTCGTATGCGCATGAAATCTAGTGTTGGCGGTAACGCGTTACTTATTTCCGTTGCTTAGTAATGCACTCGTTACAACTTGGGAACTGTAACGCGTAACGTGCTCACGTTACAGTTTTTCTGAAACCTGCGGCGTCACCTAACTGGTTACTATTTGATCGTGTAGGTCGATTGTCCTAGAGCTCACCCGAATGAATCCATTTGTCGCAGCGTCAGAAAGGTGCCCACCTTCTTGTTTTCGCCAAGAAACTGAGGGTGAATTATTTTTGTTGTACAAACGGTGGATGTAATTTTGTAACGCCTCAAAACCATGAGGGCGTTTTAGGCCATTGCCACACAGTGCTTGAAGAAAGATGCAGAATCCGCCATAACATAATATATATAGGAACATGCTTTTCATGGAATTTTATTGTAACAGGTAGATAGCTGACCCTTGCGCCTTTCCGTGTACAAAAGACAGGCTGCCCGAAGAGAAAGCTATAGACTGGTTCACTCAATCTTGCGTGCTGATTATCGTGCTTCATATGTGGGAAAAACAAAAAAAATACTTCTTCGAAAGCCTGCTTCAACATAAACTGACGTCTGCAAGTTCGAGTGACAAAATAGTAGGCTCGCTGAGCACAGCATTGTTAACTACCGTCGTGTCAATTTGGCGAACTGCGGCATCGTAGATTTAGAGCCCATTTCATAAGAGGCTTTTTTCGGAATGCTAGCTTCTCTAGGAGACAGCCGGCTAGTTGGGCGCTCTACAGTAATATACTGCCGATGCAGTCTGCTGAAACAATTTTACGCACATCATGGACAATAGGCATGGCCTCATGGCGGAAATCAAATCTCTCAAAAGAACATGAATTATGTGCGAAACTTCGCATTTTTTCCTGAGAAGATCCAAATGGTTTTACATTTTTTCCCTCGTTATCCTTGGATTGCTCTGTTTTTTGCTACCCTCTGTTTCAACTAAACACATTAATACCACTTTAACACGAACACTATGGCTAACATCAGTTAGAGGCAGCTATACTACAGACATAACGACTGTTAGTCTCCTAACCACTGTTATCAAAGGGAAGGTGCTTAAACAGAAGTCTTTTTTGGTGGGGGGGGGGGGTCACCTATTTGAGCTATTAGGGGGGTACAGTATTAAGGCCCATGGTATATTATGGGACTTAGTGCCGTGGCATACGTGTGGGGACATGAGCCTAAAAGCCAACCCATTGCTTTTACACGGGAAATTCCATGATAGATTGACACAAATCCGAAAAATGATATTTTAAACTTGATTTCAAATGCAGTTTTTCATTTAACTGTATAGTTTACGGGGCAAAAAATATCCAATGTATTCAACATGGAAGGACGAATTTAATCACCAGTCGTTTTCTAAAGTTCATAGTGGTGTAACACACAAATATTACCGTTACAAAGACGACATCTTGATTATGGTATACATGCACAACGAAGAGAGAAAAGACGTTCTTTGAGCGAAGAAAACTACAACAAAAATGTCTAAAAATGGATAATTTTAATAAACTTGCTACATAATAGATGCTACTAGGTTGATAAGACTTATCGATTTTTTTTAAACAAGCCTTACTCCTTTCTCTTCGGAACTGCACCTGCACTTTTCGTTATTGAACTCCTGAGCCCGCGACGCTGTTCTCGAACGCAGTCACATAGGCGCTCGGAACATTTTGCATTACTTACACAGGCAAACGTAAACGAGAAATGTTTGTGAGCTGCTAACGTAGTTGCTTGGGCGAGTTGGTGTGACATGGAGCGCATATATAGCAAGCCTAGTACGCACAGCGGTAAAGCAAGCATGTGCTTCGAGATCAGCAATCTTATACCTGATTTTTTGAGCCTATATTGCGTTCCCAGGAAGCGTTTAACTTCGCAAATAGATGACAGCACTCTTCAGGCGGGTTGGCTTCACAAGAGAAAGGGAAGTGCATTTCAAACACACCGCACGACGTACTCTCCCGGCAACGGGGCACCAATCTTGATAGCAAAGACAGGGTACCGCATAATCTGCAGCATTCTGCATTTATCTGCGATTAGCTCAAAGACTGATGTTTGAAAAATACCTTTTCAAGTTATTTTTGCTTTTTTTTTCTCTTCTGAAACGCTGTAGCTGGGGAGTTTAAAAAAAAACGATTGTGTGTCTGGTTCCTCAGAACCGAAATTGGCCCTCAACGCGGGCTGGAAAGGCATTTTTCCTGTATCCATTGGTTCAATTCTTTTAAAAATGCCAACCTAATTGTGGTTGCCGAAGTGCAATGTGATTGCCAATGCTCCGTAACTTCGGGCACAATACCTGTGCTATTTCAAATCAACATCTAGAATCTGTCGCTTCGTTGATGCCTTTTAAGGTATGCTTGATGCGGTCCGCCACTGCCATGGTCGCATCGAAGTGTTTGCACAGGTCTACGGCGTCCTCTATGTAGCTTGAAAGCTTCTAACAAGGCTGTTGACATCTTGATTGAAGGTATTTTACTCAAAGATTGCGAACAGCGGGATGACTGAAGACTTCACTCAACATGGTCTTAAACGCTTCCCAGGTTGGAAACTCGGTCTGATGCTTCCGAAGCCACCAGTGCACAATGCCGCTAGGGTAAACACCGACAGCGGCCAGTCTCATGACATTGTCCGCATTGTTCAGTACATTCACGAGTTCATAAACGGAGTGCAAGTCCCCGATGTTGTGGTCATCGTCGCCACTGAACATAGGAGGGTGCGCTGACAAACTGTGCCAGAGCACGCGGTGGCCTGCAGAGAAAGAGGTCGTGGGCTTGTGGTAGGCTCGGTGGTCAAAGTGGCAGGTCGAGTCCGCCATTCCAGGATGGTTAGGAGACCTAGCAACTTCAGCCAATAATAATGAAGATCAGTTATAATGAAGATCTGAGACAGCTTTTTCAAGGAGAACTGTTCATTCAGACACCTCAGGAAGTAGGCTCAACCAGCATGAACCGCAACAGCTTCCCACGCGAGCCTCGCCTTAGCGCTAACAATATGACTGTGGACCCCTTCATGATGCAAGATTTCATCACAAGAATTACATGTAACTAAAAAGGTATCAGCTCCACAACACTGCAATGCGTACGTGGCATAATTTACTGTGACCTGGTTCTCTTTCCTGACAGACGTGCAGCGAACAAGCACCGGCGTTTATTTTAGTATTCATTCTAATTGAGTTTGTTATTTTTATTGCTGCTAAACGCGAAACCGGCGTTTATTTTGGTATTCATTCTAATTGAGTTTGTCATTTTTATTGCTGCTAAACGCGAACGTTGTGTCAGTATTTTGCGTCTTGTTGCAACCTTCGCATGTATATTCTTTTCATAGTATCGACATTATGGTTATGCAAACTTGTTTCGAAGTTCTTGTCGATGGTTCAGTGTTAGAACCATAGATTTTCCCAAGAGAAGGATATGCACGTCGCTGGAATGGAAAGTCTAAAAAAAAGAAAACGAATGGATTTAGTTTCGCATGCTTCATATTGGTGCCGATAGTTATATATGTACACAGGCTATATAAAAATATAAAACGACAGAGAAAAGAGGAATTCAGTTACAATAGAATACATTTGCTTTGGAAATATCACCTAATAACTCAACGCGACACATTGAATTAAAAAAAAGACACACTCACGGGGAGTTCTTCGCAGAAGGTTTCTGGCTACATTCAGGAGCATCGATAGCAGGCAGAGTGCCGAAGATCTGTTTGAAACCCGTTGGTAATCAAAGGGTCACTGCCCTGGCTACAGCGTGCAAAAACAGCCGCGAGCTGCTGTGTTAGCCCATCGTCACGACAGAACCTTGTCCAAACAGTCAGTGCTCGAATGACGACATGATCTGTCTTCCCACAGAAAATCAGTAAAGGAATTTATGAAGTTTTGCGTGCTAGCGGCCTATTGAATAAGTTAGAGCAGCCCCGCTGTCTTTTTCTCTTTTTCGCGCGTCTATTTCGCTCGCCACTTTCTTTCTCATCTTTCTTCTCCATTCCCCATTCTCTTAGTGAAGGGTAGCAAACCAGACGCCCCAATATCTGGTTAATCTCCCTGCCCTTCCTTAATTTTATTTTCTCTCTTGATGTGAAACAAAAGTGGCAACTAAAATTTCCATGATCCAATCTCGTGTAACTCAAGAAAACGCTGGTTTCATAGAATACGAGAGCTGAATGGTGCATTGATGTTATAATGCGATAGCTGGTGGCGCTAGCTGTAGAGGAAGCACATCATACACTTTGTTTCGCACAATGTGGCACAGTTTGGCATCAGGCTATCTTTATTACTGCTAGGCTGATTAAATTTGCTAAGTGTTTACTAGTAATTCATCTGTACATTTCATTTATTCGATACTCAAAGTCTTGCGGTATTACGGACGGATGTTGTGATTACGACCAGAGATACACAAGGTAATGTGAATTTCGCATACTGTAAATACAGAAGTTTTCTTGGAGCAAATTAAGCTACTTAAAACGCGCTTTAGAGCGGGATACCATCGACAATTTTCACGAGAAATAAACTTTTGCTTGATAGGCTAGCAGATGTTAAATGTACTGTTTTCAAGAGCGCAGCTTCTTATATGTCCTCTAAGTATAACTATGACTGTTATTTTTGTCAGAGCGAATATTGCCCTGCAGTAGAGAAAAACGTGGAGCTAAATAGCAGGGAAGTAAAAGGGGGGGGGGGTCCTACTGAACAAAACAGTTCCTTGCTTGATCTGGTCTACTACCGGGACCATAATAATTAAAAAAAACAAGCGCAAATGGCAGCGCACATATCGCAAGCCTACAAGCGCACAGCGGTAAAGCACGTGCTTCGAGATCAATATTTTGGGTCGTTGTCATCTTCAAAGCTATGCCGAGCTCTCCAGAAGTGTTTTATTTAGAAAATAGATGGCAGCACTTCACGGACTGGCTGGTTATAAAGGAGGAGAGCGGTATTTTAAAATACGTGCGTCCTACTACTCTCCAGGCAATCTTCTTACTAGTGGCGCGACATAATTTGCAGCATTTTTGTGCAGTGGCACCAGGCGCAGATCGTACTCTGCAAAGATACAGTTTCACTCTATATGAACTTTTTTTCCCGTCTTGAACGTTGTAGCTGGGGGACTTTCTAAGAAATTCCGACGGTTTGTCTGGTTCTTTAGAACTGGAATATAGGCCCTGAGTGCGGGTAGGAAAGTGATATTTTTCTTATTGTATACATCGGTGCATTTAAAAAAATAGAATGCTCACTGCGGTTGAGTGTAATGCGGTTCCTGGAGTTCTGCGATAAGGACGACAGGGCCGGGGTTCTTCAAAATCAGCATCTGGAGTGCACCTTGTCGATGACCTTCAATATATGTTTGATGCGGTCCCACCGTGCTATTGTCTCATTTAGGCGTTTGCCCGGGCCGATGTCGTCCTCAATGCAGCTGGAAAAATTCTCACTAGGCAGTTGAGATCGTGACCTAAAGCGCTGTTCCACACAAAATTTTCGTACAGCAGGATGACCGATGACTTCACTGAGCTTAGTCTGCAACGCTGCCCTGAAAGGATATAAGGTCGGTTTGACGGTTTGGAAGCGGCCGCTGTGCAGTGCAATGCCCCTGAGTTAAATGCTGACGGTGGCCAGTCCCGTGGCTTCGTGCCATTTGTTGAGAACGCTCACTAGTTCCTAGGTGTACCGTAATTCGCCGTTGTTGCAGTCATGAGTTCTACTCAATATGAGACGGTCCCGCTGAGAGACGACGCGAGAGCATGCGATGGCCTGGGGAGGAAGTGGTGGTGGGCTTGTAGAAAATTCGTTCATTAAGGCGGCAAATACAGTCTGCATCCGCAGCTCAATCTTTTTTTCGTAGACCTATCAACTTCCACCGCTTATCATAAATATCTGAGCGAGCATTGCCAAGGAGAACTGTCAGTTCAGGCAATACAAGAGGGTAGACCCAGCAAGAGAAAAAAGCAACAACTTCCTGCATGAGCCTCTCTTGTTCAGCTCCGACGATGCGATTGTTGAGCTCATCATGGTGCACGATTTCATTACAAGATTTACTTGCAACTATACGGAGTATCAGCTCAACGACGCAACAATTCTTGCGTGGCATAGTTTACCGTTTCCTGTTTTCTTTATCGACAGCCCTGCAGCAAACAAGCCCCGTTGTAAATTTATCGTTCATTATGAATCAGTTTGCCACATTTACTACTGCTAGATTCGCAAATACTAACTCGTACTCATGTGATCTCTTGTTCTCTTGAGCTCTCATTGTTCAGACTGTGTGAACCCTCTTAAAATTCAAGTTCATACAATGTTGATTGTTTTTTTTTAATTTGTGAATAACAGAAACATTAACTATTATGAAGCTGTCTGTGCTGCACTATATGTTTATGGGTAATTCATCTGAAATATAATTTATTTCTAGTAAAATTCTTTCATTATTTCTCAAACATGTTATAATATTGACCCGACATGCCCATTTGCACTGTGAATGACGCACGTTTGAAATTTTGGAGTCTTCAGGAAGCCATCGAACTGCCTAGATCACTATTAAGACCTGAAGACCATCGACAGCTTCCATGAGTAAGAAATTTTTGTTGATAGGTTGGCAGATGTAAAACGTACCGTTTTCTCGTACGGAGCCTTACTTGTTTGCCAAAGAACAAATTCCAGTCAACAAAACACGCGGTACTACAAAGCAAGCATGTAAAAGCTGAGATAAGAAATCGAACAGCTGTTCTCATTGCCTAAACGCATCTTAGACTGCGAGAATAAAAAAACGAGAATGGCAAAGGAAATATTGCAACCCTGCAACGCGAGCGCTACAGCATCTGCTTTGAGATTAACAATGTCGCTAGAAGCAGTCTTTGAGGCTTCAGTGGACTCGCAAAAAGGACATTGCATTGCTAAAAGATGGCAGCACACCGCAGGGGACCTTGCTTGAACGGAGAAAGTGAGGTTTATTTCGAACGCGGCGCGTCGCTTCTCTCCCGGAGATCTATCGACAATGTTGATCGTAGACGTGTAACGCTGCGTTATACGCATCATTCTTCGTCTAGCCGAAATAAACGTATGCGAGATGGTTTTGAAGTGTGCCTTCTCGCTTTCTTTTTTGTTTTCTCCCCTTCTGCACCGCTTTTGCTCGGGGACTTCACAATAAGTCCTTAATCTTTATTTGGTCGTTAGAACCAGCGTCGGCCTTGATTGGGAGTTTGGAAAATTTTTTTATTGTATCCACCGGCACGCTTCCTTAAAGTTTCTAAACTTCATTAGGTTGCCGAAGGGTATCAATTCCATTCAAAATAATGAATAACGCTAGGCACCATCTTTCTCAAGCAAAAGAAAAGTACATATGGGGTGGAAGAATCAGAAGAGAAACTGAAGGTGAGAGATCTCGTGAGCTCAATCGAAAAATCAAAAGGGAAGCTAACTTAAGATTTGAGCTCATGTGGACGCTAATAAACGGCTGTCTTTCTTCTCGAGTCACAGTGCGCAGTTCTGTTGCAACCTTCAACAAGAAAAACACGAGCCTTTTATTATGCATACGTCGACACATTGACAAGAATGCGGTGTCCATAGTGGTGCAAGAAAGCTGGGCTGCACATTCAGATGATTCCCACGCAGAACCAGTGGTGATGTCCGACGAATACGTATTGAGCAGTTTACTCAAAGCGGCGGTGTTTTTGGCCAAAGGAGCTTCATTTGCACCCTTGAGCAGCTTATATGTGCACGGATTATTGGACGACGGATAGTCGCAGAGGGAAGCGTGCACAAATTTCCGGGGATTGGTTGTCCGTGCATTGTCTTGTTCGCTCGAGAGTAAGCCTGCTACTGAGCCACCGAGGCTGCCTGCACGCCACGTGCGGAGAGCGTTCGCAGCCCAAGGAAGTCATGGGGCACCGAGGGCGCACACAAGAACTTTCTCAACGTGGGCTTGGTGCGGTTGCATGTTAACTTCTTTCATGGACGAGGAAGCGTGCACGGCGTTCGTCGAGTGGTGGGTAGACAACGCCAAAGACACAGTAGCGAAGGTGGCTACTGTCGTAAGGCTTCGTTTATGACGATTGCGTAGATGTAGAAGCACAAGGAACACACAAAGGGTCCGCTCCTGGGCACGCTGTCCTACTATATCCCTTCATCGTACTCTTAGTCTAGCTCGCAGTGTTGCCTTAAACGCGCTCCAGTGACTTTGCACTGCTGTCGTATTTAGAAGATATACAATTAAAATATGCATTTCCCTCCCGCATAGTAGACGGATGCCTGTTTTAAGGGACCAGAACAAACGACTTTCGCTGGAAAATATCAAAGCAGTTGTATCCAAGCAGACAACTATGTTTATTGCCTTCTTGCAGTGATCGCATAGAACCCTAGGTACACCGCGAATATGTGTAATAATACTTTCTTTTTTCTATTATTAAGCTCTTTATGCTGCCCTAAACGTTTATTGGTAATTCATCTGTAACTTTCAACTAAACATTACTAAAGCTCTTCCATTTTTTCTCACGTATGGCATAATTACGACCTGAGTTGTCCGTTCGTATGGTGGTTGTCTAATGTTGCAGATGTAGTAGTCTTCCTTAAGCCAATCAAGCTACCTAGACCGCGATCTAGTCTTCAAGACCACCGATAATTTCCCCCCAAAAATGAATTTTTTATTGATAGACTGGCAGATGTCAAGTGCACTGTTCTTCAGAACAAAGCCTCTTGTTCTTCAGTTGATAAACAACTTCTCTTGTTTATCAACTGTAGCGTGATATGAACTATTTTTATAATTCATCAGCTATTTATATATCAGTGAATGTTTGCTAGGAATTCCTCTGTACATTTTAAGTCCGTTACTCGAATACTTTCGCTATTACTCACGCATGTAGTGATTACGACATGAAATGTTAATTCCACTGTGAATGTCGCATGCTGGAAAAGTCGGACTCTTCACGTGGCCAATCAAGCTACCTAAAGCGTGATATAGACCTGAAGACCATCGACAACTTCCTCGAGAAATTCACTTTTGTTTGATTGTCTGACAGATGTGTAATTTTTCGTTTTCAAGAATGCCGCCTTATTTGTCCTCTAGCTATGACTGCGAGTGTTATTTCGTGAGAGCGAAGACTCACCGCAGTAAAAAAAAAAACATGGGCTTACAAAGCAAGGCAGTAATAGCTGGGCTATGAAATTGAACACGGAAGCTCCTTAGGTGAACTCATCTAACACCGCGACAAAAAAAGAAACAAAAAAAAACAAGCGCGAATGGCACCTCAGGTATACGAAGCCCACAATGCACAGAAACAAATCATATGCTTTGAGATAAACAAAATGGGTTCTTGTTATCTTAGAGGCCATACCAGGCGATCAACATTTCTTTTTAAACCTGCCTGCTGATTGCTGCCCTCTTCTGGAAATAAAATACACTTCATTCGATAAATTCGTGGCCTCAAAGATGCAAGCACCCCAAGTGTCGGTTTCGGAGCACAAACTTTGCCACCATGCGTTGTACACTTATAATTCCGGCGTTGATATTCACAATTTTTATTATTCACATGGTCAGATTTATTCGCGCTGTTGATTTCTGTAACTTGTCGTCATTGTTTTGTTGTTACGCCACTTTTTGTGCACTTGGTTGTTGTCTTTTTACTTAAATACTAGGCTTTTTACCCAAACATGTCCACCTATTTTAATAAATCCTACAACACAAGTATTCTTTTGTGTTTTCTGTCCTATAGCTTCTCCCAAACAATACACTGTAATACTGCTGTTTTTTTCATCAAAATTGCATCATCTAGCAAGTGCGTACCACAATCAGCAAATAATATATAGACAGCAAAGCAAAGAAATAAAATATGAGTTCTGATACAGCTCATAAATTTTACGTCTGGGCGAAGTAATGATGTTCGTAAAATGCTATCAAGTGAACCTCTAAAGTGACTGATGACTCCCTAAAACACCAGAGAAAAATACAACGGAGAGCCCCTCAATGACTCTTTTTACCCGAAGTTGAATCCCCGTAAAACGTACTGCAGCAGCGCCACGCGAATTCTCCAGAGAGCCGGAATAAAAACTTGGTTCGAGAGGTTCCGAATAAATATTTCTCCGAATAGGGAGGTTGTTAGAGGACAAACATTTCACTTCAGGAAGGTAGCCTTTGCTTCTGCAATACACTTCCCATTTCTTCGTTTAAGAAAACAAACATACCTTAACACACTGACAACATTCCTTGCCCAAGACAGTAATCATTAGCCTAGCGTGACTTGCTAAATATAAAAATATAAATCACTTTAACGAACGCTAATGCAAGATCCGGTGAATACAGCGTTCTTTAGTGTTACAACGTTATCATCACAAATCGCAAATATATATATATATATATATATATATATATATATATATATATATATATATATATATATATATATATATATATAAGATTAATGTTTCGAAAGCGTGATGGAGCACCGAGGACTGAATCTTGGGGGAGAAGCGGCATTCAGTCTAATGAGCTGTCGTGTTTTATAGACTATGTGTTTTCTTGTGTTACAGATTAAGGGATCCAGAATATTAGGCCACTGCCTTTAACTTCTATCAAGATTTATTTGTTGCACTGTGCAATGAAGTGCACCGTATTTTTTTCTTTTTGAGCTGTGCACGGGTTTCAATATCACCCTCAGCGCTCCTGTTGTGCACGAAGCTCCTGAATACAGGCAGAAACGTAGTGCGAACAACTCAGAGCGAATGCTTTATTTTTTTTCATGATGCAAGGTTTTGCGAGGATGTAGTGCTTTTTCAAAGAAAATTGTTATTATAACTTTGCTATATATTTGCCAAGTTTTTTTTACGGAGCCGTGGATGTCCCTTTGAGGCATGTGTAACGACCGGCATGGGGTTCTCTTGTTCGATGTTTTCATAACTGCAACATAGTTTTTTTTAGCTTAATAAAGGCAGTGATGGTAACCGTTAACTGTTTCCGCGAGTGGCTTTGCTACTCTTCTGTACCAGCATGAAACTGGCGTTCCAAATGAACAGTATCGATACAAGGAAGAAAAAAATTTCTTTCCTAGTATCATTGAGTTCCGATGCCGCTTCAGAGAGAACAGTGAAACAATCGACATTTGTTCGTAAGTCGCCAGATGGCAACAGTGCATAGAAACAAAAAATGAAGAAATAAGGAAAAAAAAGTTGGTTCCAAATCTCCATGTTACACCGCAAATGTCGTCAAAAGACGAAAGTCCTGCGTCTGGAGAGAGTGAATAAAACTTTTATTTAATGTTCCACGCAAGAAAATCAGTGAATGGTACCCTGGAGGCGCTGCGTTAGAGTGCCTCGAGCGAGTAGCGGAGGCAAACGAGCGCATCGAGGCACGTTAGACACAAACGCCATCTCGCAGTTATCTTCGAAAACGAAGGCGCGAAGCCCGCGTAGAAAGATGCGCACCAGTCTCGGAGGTGATAAGGTGAAGAACGCGAAGCGACTGGCAGGTTCTACCACCTTGACGTCGAAGCAAAACGTTGGAAAACATCTTACAGAGCACCGCGTTGTACTGTCAGCGCAGCGCGATAAACGCCACATTCCTTAGAGTTACTTGAGTGTGCCTATTCTAGTATAAACGCAGACATACAAAACATCGAAGCGTTGCTGTGGTGCCTCAGATATGCGCAATAATTGCTTCTTAACTGAGAATCAATCAGCAATGAATGAAAAACATTGAACAATATTGGTGGGCGCTGCCCATGGGGATGACCGTTTCGTGCCGTTTGAGGTATCGTTATAGCGGACAAACGAAGAAATGTAAAGACAGACAGACAGACAGACCCACAGACAGACAGACAGACAGACCAAAACTTTTCCTTCGAAGGTCCCCAAGAAAGATTATCGTCTTCAAAAGTGTTCATCAAAACTATAGCGAGGCAGCTTATCGCAGCAAGACGCAGAATGACGAGCATTACGTGCGCCTGGTGGAATTGAGATGGCCAAAGCGCTGCTACCAGAATTGGCAGCGTGCCACATTCAAAAAACACCGCTCATTCTCCTTTCAAGCAAGCCTGTCTGCAGAGTGGTGCCGCTCTTTGACAATAGGAGACAGTTCCTTCCGAGAACATAATAGCCTCAAAGACAGCTAACACCCAGTGTTTTACTCTCGGAGCACAACATTTCCCGCTATATTGGCTAGACTTTAGAATACGGCGGTATTTTTCGCGATGTTTGTTAATCACACGGTCAGATTCATTCGCGCTGTGGAATTCACGTAATGTGTGGCAATCTTACGTGTTGTTTCGCGGCTTTTTGTTACGCTTGGTTGTTGTCATTGTTCTCACAAGCTAGGTCTTCACCCAAACATGTTCACCTATTTTTATAAATCGGACAAGACAAGAATTGTCTTGAGTTTTCTGCGCTTTAGCTCTACGAAAAATATACAGTGTTTTCATCGAAATTTTATGATGTGGCCAATGCGTGGCATGATCAGCAGAATGTATATAGACAGCGCAACATGGACATAAAAAAATACTTCTGACTCAACTCACTGAATTTACGTCTGGAAAAAGTAACGGTGTGCGTAAAATACAGCAATACAATGCTAAAGGACTCGATAGCCTTCCTGAAAAACCAGAGAAATATACATCGCAAGGGCCACGCAGTCACTCCAGTTACACGAAATTAAATCCCGGTGAAACGCACTCCGGCAGTGCCACTTGATTTCTTCAGTGAGTGGCAATAGAAACTGGGTTCGAGAGGTTAGTAATAAAAATTTATCCGAATAGGGATGTTGTTAGAGAACAAGGATTTCTCTTCAGGAAGGCAGCTTTTTCTTCTGCAATACACTTCCCGTTTCTTCGTTTAAGAAAATTAACATACCTTAACACACCGACGACATTCCTTGCCCAGGAGAGTAATCATTGGCATAGCGTGTCCTTGCAAAATGTAAATCACTTTAATGAAGACTAATGCAAGATCCGGTGAAGACAGTGCTCTTTTGTGTTACAACGTTATCAACTCAAAGCGCAGAAAAGTATAGAACGGATAAATGTTTCGGAAGCGTTATGGAGAATGGACGACTCGATCTTCGGGGAGAGGCAGCATTTGGTCTCATGAACTGTCATATTCTATAGAATCTGTGCTTTTTTGTGTTACAAATTAAGAGAGATAAAGATGCAAGGAAAGGCTGTGAAGATAAGCAGACGCACACCCGGTTTGCTACCCTGCACTGGGGAATGCATGAAGGGGAGAAAAGAGGTGCAGAGACATAGCAAGGTACACACAATCACGAGCACACTCGGGGGAGTAAAACCAGTCTACAGGCGGTCGCTAGGTTTGTTGTCTTTAGGTAAAGTAGTAGTGCTTTATTCACTTTCTGCGCAATTCAGGCAGGGATCCAGAATACTAGGCTGCCACCTTTACTACCTATCAAAATTAATTTGTTGCCACTGTACAATGAAGGGCACCGTGTTTTTCTTTTTAAGCTGCGCACGAGTTTCAAAATCACCCTCGGCACTCCTGTTGTTCACGACGCTCCTGAATACAGCCAGAAATATGGTGCGAACGACTCAGCACAAATGTTTCATTATCTATTTTTTTCGTGATGCAAGGTTTTGCCAGGATGTAGTGCTTTTTCGAATAAAGTTGTTATTATAAGTTTGTTGTTTATGTGCCAAGTTTTTTACAGAACCGTCGATGTCCCGTTGAGGCATGCGTAACGTTCGGCATGTGGTTTTTTTGTTTAATGCTTCCATTACTGCATCGTAGTTTTCCTTTGCTTAGTAAAGGTGATGATGGTAACCGTTAACTGTTTCCGCGAGTGGCTATACTAGATTTCTGTACCCGCATAAAAGTGGCGTTCCTAATTAACTCTACCGATATAGGCAAGAAAAATATTCCTTTGCTATTAGCATTGAGTGCCGACGCCACTTTCAAGGGAACAGCGAAAACTTTGACATTCGTTCGTAAGTCCCCAGGCAAGAACAGTGCAGATAAAAAAAAAGAAAGAACAGAGTAAGCTGAAAAAGTGTTTATCGAAGCTATTGCGCGGCAGCTTATCGCAGCTAGAGGCAGAATGACGAGAATTACGTGTGCCTGGTGGAACCGAGTTAGCCGAACCGCCGCTACCGGAATTTGCAGCGCGCCAAATTGAAAACACGTTGCCCCTTTTTCTTTCAAGCAAGCCTGCCTGCAGAGTGCTGCCACTCTTTGTCAATAAAAGACACTTCTTTCAGAGAACAAAATAGCCTCAATGACAGCTAACACCTAGTGTTTTAATCTCGGAGCACAACCTTTACCGCTATGCGGGCAAGACTTTGGAATGTGGCGGGTTTTTTTGCGATTTTTGTTGATCACACGGTGAGATTTTTTTCGTGGTGTTGAATTCACGTGATAGGCGGTAATTTTACCTCCTTCGCGGCTTTTTTTACACTTGGTTGTTGTCATTGTTCTCAAAAGTAGGTCTTCACCCAAACATGTTCAGCTATTTTTATAAATCGTACAACACAACCATTGTCTCGAGTTTTCTGTGCTTTAGCTCTACAGAAAATATACCCTGTAAACATGCTGTGTTTTCATGGAAATTTATATATCTAGCCAAAACGTGGCATGATCAGCAGAAAGTATACAGACAGCGTAGCATAGAAATAAATTATTACATTTGATCCCAGTGAAATCCCAGTGAAATGCACTCCAGCAGTGCCACGCGATTTTTTCAGTGAACGGCAATAGGAACTTGGTTTGAGAGGTTGGTGATAAAAATTTATTCGAATATGGAGGTTTTTAGAGGTCAAGGAGGGAGAAAGTTTAAGCGGAAGGACAGGGAGGTTAGCTAGTTCTTAGACCAGCTGGCTACCCTGTGCTGGGGAAACAAGTGAGTGGAATAAAAGATCGTACATAGAAATGTTGCGAAGAGAAAGAGCTGAAATACAAATAATAGCGATAAAGAAAAGGCAACATCAAAAAGTATAAGACAGTAAGTCTGTCTCTGAGGCCAGTTGTCCGCAAAAAGCGCAGCAAAGCTTTCAAAGCCTTCTGGGCTGAGGATGAGCTTGGCCAATGACCCAGAATTCTATGTTCCGACAAAGGCCGATCATTTAGTCTATTCAGAGCTGCTGTCAGTTCTTGTCTTTGCGCATTGAAATGGGTGCACTCACATAGAAGTCGCGATATGGTTTCTTCGCAGCTGCAGTAGGTGCATGCATGAATGGGCGATTCAACTGAGGCAGGAGTATGCGTTCGTGAAGGCCTTGTCCAAGCCACGGGCGGCACAAAAGAGTCTCCGCAGCTCGGGAAGACGAAGCTGCAGATCGGGATTCAATTTATGCAGGCGCGCGTTTGTAAATTGTGTCGAGTTTCACTGTACCAGCATGAGATCACGTAGAAGGGAACGACGTCTTGTAGCTGCGTCGGTTCTTGAGAACAGGATGGCTGTGCATTGAGTACCGTCGTGTGCAAGTCTAGCGGCCTCATCTGCGTGGTCTTTGCCATATATACAACAGTATTCTGGTATCCACTGATACACATTGATGTGCTGTTTCTCGATTGCTTGGTGATGAAGAAGTCTTATTTCAGCTAATAACTGTTCATTAGGTCCATGGTGGACCGGGTGACATAAGACCATCTCTCTTCAGACAGGCAGCTTTTTCTTCTGCCATACACTTCCCGTTTCTTCGCTTAAGAAAACTTCCTTGGCTTAATACAACAAACAAACCTTAACACACTGACGACAATCCTTGCCCAGAATAGTGAGAATTATCCTAGCGCGACTTGCCAATTACAAATAACTTAAACGAAGAGTTAAGTGAAGAAACATAATCCGACAGGGCCACGCGATTTGTTCAGTGAGCGGCAATGGAAACTTGGTTCGAAATGTTGGTAATAAAAGTTTATCCGTGCAGAAAGGTTGTTATAGAACAAGTATTTCTCTTCAGAAAGGCAGCTTTTTCTTCTTCGTTTAAGAAAACAAACATACCTTAACACACCGACGACATTCCTTGCCCAGGAGAGTAATCACTGGCATAGCGTGACTTGCTAAATATAAATCACTTTAAAGAAGACTAACGCAAAATCTAGTGAAGACAACACCCTTTTGCGTTACAACGTTATCATCTTAAATCGCAAAAAAGTATATAAAAGATCAATGTTTCAGAAGCGTGATGGTGAACGGAGAATTCGAACTTTGGGGAGAGGCAGCATTCGGTTTTAGAAGCAGTTGTCTTCTACAGAATCGGTGTTTTCTTGTGTTACAGAATAAAGGATCCAGAATATTAGGCTGCTGCCCTAATTACTTCTATTGAAGATTTAATTAGTTGCCTTTCTACAATAAAGGGCAACGTATTTTTCTTTTTGAGCTGTGCATAGGTTTCAAACTAACCCTCGGCGCTCTTGTTGTGCGTGACGCTGTGAATACAGCCAGAAACTTGGTGCGAACAACTCAGCACGAGTGACCTGTTTTTGTTTTTGTCATGCAAGGTTTTGCAAGGATGTAGTGTTTTTTCACATAAAATTATTATTCTGAAGTTGCTGTGTATTTGAAGTTTTTTACGGAGCCGTCGACATCATATTGAGACAAGTGTAACGTTCGGCATGTGTTTTTTTGTTCAATGTTCCCATCACTGCAAACTAGTTCGCTTGATAAAGTTGGTGATGGTAACCGTTACCTGTTTCAGCCAGTGGCTTTGATACACTTCTGCACTTGCATGAAACTAGCGTTCCTAATGAACTCTACCAATATAGACAAGAAAAAAATATTCCTTTTCCTGTAGCATTGAGTACCGACGCCACTTCCAAGGGAACGGCGGAAAGTTTGGCATTTGTTTGTAAGTCCCCAGACGACACCAGCGCTGAGAAATAAAAAAAAAATTAAGAAGAGAGTAAGGAGAAAAAATGTTTATCGAAACTATCGCGCTGCAGCTTATCGCAGCTAGACGCAGAATGACGAGCATTACGTGCGCCCGGTGCAATCGAGGTAGCCGAAGCTCTGCTACTTAAATTGGCAGCGCGCCAAGTCGCAAAAACGCCGCCCCTTTTCCTTTCAAGCAAGCCTGCCCGTTGAGTGCTGCCGCTCGTTGGCATTAGGAGACACTTCCTTTCGAGAACATAATAGCCTCAAAGAGAAGTAACACCCAGTGTTTTATTCTCGGAGCACAACCTTTACCGCTATGCCGGCAAGACTTTGGAATCTGGCGATTTTTTCGCGATTTTTGTGAATCACACGGTCAAAGTTTTTCACGCTGTTGAATACACGTGATCTGTGGTAATTTTACTTGTTGTTTCGCGGCTCTTTGTACGCTTGGTTGTTGTCATTGTTCTCAAAAGCTTGGTCTTCACCCAAACATGTCCACCTATTTTTATAAATCGTACAACACAAGCAACGTCTCGAGTTTTCTGCGCTTTAGTTGTACGGAAAATGTACACTGTAAGAATGCTGTATTTTTATGGAATGTTATTTATCTAGCCAATGCGTGGCATGATAACCAGAAAGTATACAGGCAGCGTAGCATAGAATACAATATAACTTCTGGTTTAGCTCAACAAATTTACGTCTGGTTGAAGTAACGATGTGCGTAAAACACGCCCAAGTAAAGTGCTAAAGGACCCCATTGCCTTTCTGAAAAACCATAGAAATATACATTAGAGAGCCACGCAGTCACTCCGGTTACACGAAGTTAAATTCCGGTGAAATGTACTCCAGCAGTGCCACGCGATTTTTTCAGTGAGCGGATATAGAAACTTGGTTCAAGAGGTTGGTAATAAAAATTTATTCGAATACGGCGGTTGTTAAAGGTCAAGGAGGAGGAAAGTTTAGGCGGAAGAACAGGGAGGAGAGCCTGTTCTTAGAACGGCTGGCTACCATGTGCTGAGGAAACGGGTGAGTAAAATAAAAGATGGTAAAAAGAAATGTCGCGAAGAGAAAGAGAGAAAAACACAAAGTAATAGCGACAAAGGAAAGGCAACGTCAAAGAGTATAAGACAGTAAAGTCGGTCTCTGAGGCCAGTGTTCCGCAAAAAGCGTAGAAATGCTTTCAAAGTCTTCTGGGCTGACTGAGTATGTGCTCGGCATATGACCCAGAATTCTTTGTTCCGACAAAGCCCGATCATCCAGTCTATGCAAAGCTGCTGTCAGTTCTTGTCTTTGCGGAATGAAATGAGTGCACTGACATAGAAGGCGCGCTATGGTTTCTTCGTAGCTGTCAACGTGTATGTAGTAGAGCTGGCCATTTCAATGAGGTAGGAGTATGCGTTCGTGAGGGCCACTCCAAGCCACAGGTGGCATAAAAGAGTCTCCTCAGCTCCAAATATTCCTGAGGCAAGACGAAACTGCAGATCGGGATCCAAGTTATTCAGGCACACGTTTGTGAATTCTGTCGAGTTCCACTGCACCAACGTCAAATCACGTACAAGCGAACGAAGTCTTGTAGCTGCGTCGGTTCTTGATAACAGGATGGCTGTGAATTGGCTACCGTCGGGTGCAGATCTAGTGGCCTCATCTGCGCGGTCATTGCCATATATACCGCGAAATTCTGGTATCCCCTGATACACAATGTTGTGCTGTTTCTCGACAGCTTGTTGATGAAGAAGTCCTATTTCAGCTACTAACTGTTCATTAGTACAAGGTGGAAGAGTGCCATAAGACCAACTTTCTGCAAACAGGCAGCTTTTTCTTCTGAAATACACTTCCCGTTTTGTTGCTTAAGAAAACGTCCTTTTCTTAAGACATCTAACAAACCTTAACACACGGACGACATTCCTTGCCCAGGAAAGTAATCATTGTCATAGCGTGACTTGCCAAATATAAATCATTTTAACGAAGACTAATGCAACATTCGGTGAAGACAGTGCTCTTTTGTACTGAAATTTTATCATCTCAAATCGCAAAAAAAGTATAAAAGATAAATGTTTCGGAAGCGTGATGGAGAACGGAGGACTCCGTCTTTGGGGAGAGGCAGCATTCGGTCTCAAGAGCTGTCGTGTTCTATAGAATCCCTGTTTTCTTGTGTTACAAAATAAAGGATCCAGAATATTAGGCTGCTGCCCTAATTACCTCTATTGAAGATTTAATTAGGTGTCAATTTTATGAACTGGATCCTTCGCTCAAGCTAAAGCTACCATCACAGCTTTCCCGCTCCGATGCGACACTGTTATGCTGCCTTTGGTTGGGTGTTGCATTTACAAAGGTGTACTCCTTTCGCATTGGTATGGCAGACACTCCTACATGCGACTACTGCGGAGCTGAAGAGACCATCGAACACGTCCTGTGCAGTTGCGCTTGCTACGACACATAGCGATGCCAGCTCCGGATGGTTATGAATCGACTTGACCCCGGACCATTTTGTGTGCAGAAGATACTAGGACCTTGGGCATCTGCCTCAGTTGCGCATAAAGCAACAAAAGCACTGCTACTTTACCTCAAGTCCACAAACCTGAGTGACCGCCTGTAGACTGTGTGGGCTCCTCGAGTGTGCTCGTGATTTTGTGTACCTTCTCATCTTTCTGCAACCTCTTTTCTCCCTTTTATTCCTTCTCCAGTGCAGGGTAGCAAACCGGATGTGCATCTGGTTAACCTCCCTGCCTTTCCTTGCATCTTTATATCTCTCTCTCTAATTAGTTGCCACTCTACAATGAAGGGCAACGTATTTTTCTTTTTGAGCTGTGCACGGGTTTTCAAACTCACCCTCTGCGCTCTTGTTGTTCGTGACGCTGTGAATACAGCCAGAAACGTGGTGCGAACAACTCAGCACGAGTAACCTACTTTTTTTTCGTGATGCATGGTTTTGCAAGGATGTAGTGCTTTTTCACATAAAATTAGTACTCTGAAGTTGCTCTCTATTTGCAATTTCTTTTACGGAGCCGTCGACATCCCATTGAGACAAGTGTAACGTTCGGCATGTGTTTTTTTTTTGTTCAATGTTTCCATCACTGCCACGTAGTTCGCTTGATAAAGTTGGTGATGGTAACCGTTAACTGTTTCCGCCTGTGGCTTTGCTACACTTCTGTACTCGCATGAAACTAGCGTTCCTAATGAACTCTACCCATAAAGGCAAGAAAAATATTCCTTTCCTAAAAGCATTTAGTGCTCAAGCCACTTCCAAGAGAGAGGCAAAAACTTTCACATTTGTTCGGAAGTCCTCAGACGACAAAGGTGCAGAGAAACAGAAAAATAAAGAAGAGAGCGAGGAGAAAAATTGTTCATCGAAACTATCGCGCTGCAGCTTATCGCAGCTAGACGCAAAATGACGAGCATTACGTGCGCCCGGTGCAATCGAGATAGCCGAAGCTCTGCTACCAGAATTGGCAGCGCGCCAAGTTAAAAAAACGACGCCCCTTTTCCTTTCAAGCAAGCCTGCCTGCAGAGTGCTGCCGCTCGTTGGTATTAGGAGACACTTCTTTTCGAGAACATAATAGCCTCAAAGACAAGTAACACCCAGTGTTTTATTCTCGGAGCACAATCTTTACCGCTATGCGGGCAAGACTTTGGAATCTGGCGATTTTTTCGCGATTTTTGTGAATCACACGGTGAAATTTTTTCACGCTGTTGAATACACGTGATCTGTGGTAATTTTACTTGTTGTTTTGCGGCTCTTTGTACGCTTGGTTGTTGTCATTGTTCTCAAAAGCTAGGTCTTCACCCAAACATGTCCACCTATATTTATAAATCGTACAACAGAAGCAACGTCTCCAGTTTTCTGCGCTTTAGTTGTACGAAAAATATACACTCTAAGAATGCTGTGTTTTCATAGAATGTTAATTATCTAGCCAACGCGTGGCATGATAACCAAATAGTATACAGGCAGCGTAGCATAGAAATAAAATATTACTTCTGGTTTAGCTCACTAAATTTACGTCTTGGCGAAGTAACGCTGAGCGTAAAATGCGCCCAAGTAAAATGCTAAAGGGACCCGATAGCCTTCCTGAAAAACGAGAGAAATATTGTCGCAGTACAGTGGGAACCAAAGGCAGATAAACGTTGACACAATGACTCTCAGCAGCCGAACAGTAAGATCGCCTTCTTTATCTTCGATCAGCCAGGGCTCCACTACCTGGTGTCCGCCAAATCCCCTTATCGTCGTTTTGGTCCACCAGTACACACGCGTCATTTGCCCCTCTCTTAATGAGTATCGCCCCGATGCTAAACCAGTAGTGCAGTTTTTTTTTGTATGTATAAAGACAAGAGCTTGCAAAGTATAAAGACATGATAGAAACGGGATCTTCGAACGGAAATTCGAGAATTAAGAACTGAGCAGCGGAATATGGCTAACAGCATTGAATTTGCTCACCAAACGATTCAGGAACTGAAGCAAAAGCTGAGCACTGCGGTCTCGGTAAATGTTGAACAAGAAAAACAAAATGAGCTTCTTCGGGCTAAGTGCACAGCTTTGGAGTCTAGAGGTGCTGACATGGAAAGGCGACTTCTGCTTGCCGAGCAGTACTCTCGCAATGTCAATCTAGAAATTCAGGGCGTTGCTAGAAAAGAAAATGAAAGGCGTGCCGCATATCTTGTCAATGATCGGAAGTGCCATTAATGAGCAAATCACAGAAGCTGACATAGAATCTTGTCACAGGGTGCCTACGCGAAACCCTGAGCGATCCAACATCGTTGTACAATTCAAATCAAGAGCGAAGCGTGATGCAACTCTGAGAAAAGCAAAGAAGGCTCGACTAACAAACAAAGACGTCGGACTAGATATCTCGACACCGATATACATCAATGAGCACCTTTGCCCGACATTGAAAAGGCTACTTGGAATGGCAATAAGAAAAAAACATGAATGCAACTGGAAATCTGTGTGGACAGCGAATGGCAAGATTTTCGCGAGGCAGAGCGAGCTTTCAGCTGTAATTCAGATTCATGATGAAAGTTCTTTATCTAAGATAACTACTAGTTCGTAAGGGCTCACTGTTTGGTCCAAGAAAGATGGAATACCACGAGTTCGTATTGCCTCATTTGCTTAGTGCTCAAAACAGATTCCATTCGACTGTGTTACATTTCAATGCTCGATCTGCAGAGTCTAAGAGTGACGTCATACACTACCTTCTCAATGATTTCCACTTCAAGTTTCAAGTCATCATGATGACTGAAACATGGTATGACGGCGCAAGCTGCCGGCAGAAGTTTAATGGATATGAAGCATTTTTTCCTTGACCGTCGTAACAGGCGTGGTGGAGGCGTTGCTATTCACGTAGACGGTCGCTGGAAGTATAATTTAGTATCAGATTTTTGTGTCACGTGTGAGGACTACGAAGTATTGGCACTCAGACACATTTCAGACATGATAGCTGCTGTGTATCGTCCTCCAGGGGGCAATATTTTGAGCTTTCAAATCTTTTTTGATAAATTTCTGCATTACGTATCATCCAATAATTTTACACTAGTATGTGGTGGTGATTTCAATATCAATATCTTGAATGATAACCCTATTACTATGAATTTTTTGAACATGCTTCAATGTGCCGGTTTTAAGAATGTGATTTCCACAGCTACACGTGTTACACCATTATCTGTCTCGTGCCTTGACTTATTAATAACAAATATCGAAGCCAGTGTATTTCAGTGCGGAACAGTTTCATCAGATATAAGTGATCATTGCCCGGTATTTATGTGTTATTCCCACAAGCCGAATATTAAGGAGATGTATCGTGAACCATATACAATACAAACTGTAACAAACCACAGTTTGGAATCTTTTAAGAAGGATATTAGTGAATATGATTGGTCTTTTCTTTTCAACTTAACTTCTGCAGACGAAGCCTATCGAAAATTTCTTGCTGCCTTTATACGTATATACGTAAAACACTTCCCATTCAAGCAAGTTAAACTATCGAAAAAAATACGTAAACCCTGGGTGACCCCCTCTCTTGCTAGTATGATACGACTTAAGAGTAAACTTTACAACTTATTCTTGAAATCAAGAGTACTGACAGATCTGGCAGAGTTTAAAAAAACACGTAACAAGCTGAATCGGGAGCTCAAGCGAGCTAAGGTAACTTAATACGAGAAAATGTTTGCTGTAAGCGCCCAGCAATCACCTGATGTTGTTTGGCGCTTAATTAATGATGTGCTTGGTCGCGGTAAACGGGACTCCGCACCAGCTAAGATTACCGTTGACAATGTCGAGCTCGCTGGTAAAGAACTTGCGGATCACTTGAATAATCATTTTGTCAATGTGGGTGTATCAGCAAACGTGCCTTTGCAGGCAAACTCTTTCAGGGCTACACCAGGAAATAAACGCCCCGACAGTATTTTTCTAGCACCAACAGATGAACGAGAAATTTACACGACATTCATGAACCTAAAGAACAGTAAGGCACTAGACATTGACAACATTCAAATAAAACCTATAAAATATGTCTTAGATTGCATTACTCCAGCGCTCAGCCACATTTTCAATTTGATACTTGAGTCGGGTGTTTTTCCAGAAGATATGAAAAGAAGCAGAGTGACTGTGTTGTTCAAGGGTGGTGACAGTAACCTGGTGACTAATTATAGACCTATATCTATTATTCCTGTGTTTTCTAAAGGATTGGAAAAGTTAATCTATACGCGTATATCTGCCTTCTTCTGCTCCAGAAATATAATCACTGACTTTCAGTTTGGTTTTAGGAAAGGAAGGTCAACGGAGACGGCCCTATTAACACTTAAGGAAATGATACTGCAAAATTTTGAACGAAATCTTTTCACGTTAGCTGTTTTCTTGATTTCAGCAAGGCCTTCGATTGCATTAATCATACCATTTTACTGCTTAAGCTTGAATCATACAAATCCGTGGCACGTCACTTCAGTTGATAAAGTCATACTTGCAAAATAGACAGCAATGCGTACAGTTAAGCACTCATACGTCATCATATTTACCTGTTCTAAATGGTGTGCCCCAGGGAAGCGTACTGGGGCCGCTATTATTCAATGCTTACATAAATGACATCGTGGATATTGATCCCAGTGTGAGCTTTGTTATATATGCTGATGACACGAACTTACTTTTTTCAGGCCCTGACGCAAATGAGCTAATTATCCGGTGTAATAAGCTATTGAACAAGCTTTTCTTGTGGTCTAGCAAAAATTTATTGAAAATTAATCCACTGAAAACAAAAGCCATCGTATTCCGAGCTAAAAACAAAATATTTTCATCAACACAAGCGTTAGTTTACGCAGGTGAACACATTCGTTTTGTGGATGAACATAAAATTCTTGGCGTCACGTTTTCATCAAACCTCAGCTGGAACCAACACGTCGTTGACATCTGCAAAAAAAGCCTCTAGTGTAGTTGGTGTGCTAGCTCGTTGTAGATATATCTTACCCGCAAAGGTGAAACTGCAAATATACCATGCTCTTTTTCTTTCGCACATAAATTACTGCAGTTTGGTGTGGGCAACCACGACTAAAACGAACATAATGAAACTTCAGACCATGCAGAAAAAAATTATTAGGCATGTCGCTAATTTAGATTATTTGTGTTCAACAAAACTTGCGTGTCGGGACTATGGTATTATTAAAGTGGAATATATGTATATCTTTCGCATTCTGCGATCCTACTATTTCTCTTCCATTTCGTTTAAAACAATTCATTAAAAATACCGCATGTCTAACTGCAAAAAATGTTTTGTTAGGAACAAGAAGCAGTGCTGTTTGGTTTGTTCCGAGGTTTCGCAATAATTATAAATGTCAAACATTGCAATACAATTTACCAATGATTCTCAATAAATACAGTCATGTAAACAGTTTCTCATTAAAAGAACTACGATCCTTTTT
Organism: Rhipicephalus annulatus; assembly: GCA_013436015.1. Lineage (NCBI taxonomy): Eukaryota > Metazoa > Arthropoda > Arachnida > Ixodida > Ixodidae > Rhipicephalus > Rhipicephalus annulatus. The sequence goes on from WOVY01006560.1 coordinate 125,557, forward strand.
TGTAAATATAGGCTAACTTTTTTCACGTTGTAAAATGTGCTGTCTGTACGATAGTACAAATTCATTTTTCTTTCAGTGTGTGCATCCATGCTGTACCGAATAGGTTATATGTTATAATTCAGTCTGTATAATTTTGTTTGTCTGATATATGTACATTGTATGATGCAGCACATACACAAGGATCAAATCTTGTATGCATCTTCCCTGATATTTTCATCATTTATTTATTTTATTATTTTATTTTTTGGCAATATTGGTGTTATGGTTGCTGGATTTTTCTTTTGTTTTCTTTCTTTGTTTTTTTTTTCTTCTTTTTGCTCGCGTCCATGTAATCTTCTGTGCTATGCTGGTATCAGGATGTTTCGTAGGAATGTATATATATGTTTTTATTACACCGTATTTGGTATTTTTATGTTAGCTTATTGTCTTTATTGTTACACACATCTTTTGTCATTGTCCCACTTGCCTTGTATAGGGTTCACTGGCCTCGTCAAGCTGTCCATAAACAGCTTTTAGCCAGTGAACCTCTCCAGAAGCTGTTTCTTTCTGGGAAAATAAAATGATTTGATTTGATTTGATTTGATGTTCTTTAGGAAGTGTCTTGCGCAGTCACTACCTTTCATAAGGCTTAATGCGCACAACGTGAACTAGTTCAGGACGGTGCTGGCGAAGCCTCGTACTATATGAACTGTCGGGGACGACCTCGTAAGTAACATCACTCAGTCGTCGCAGTACTAGATATGGCCCAAAGTATCTCCTTAGGAGCTTTTAAGAGAGTCCTCGTTTCCGTATGGGCGTCCAAATCCATACTCTGTCGCCGGTCTGGTAAACGACTGTTCTGCGGCGAGAATTGTAGCGGCTCGCGTCGTACTCTTGTTGTTGCTGGATTCGCAGGCGAGCTAGTTGCCTTGTTTTTTCCGCTCTTTCTGTAAACATCTCGGCGTCCGGTTCGATGTCGTCGCATTCGTGCGCTAGCATCGCATCTAACATAATTCGTACTTCCCTTCTGTGAATTAGGCTGAACGAGGTTATCCGGGTTGTTTCTTGCTTGACAGTGTTGTATGCAAACGTGATATATGGCAAGATTTTGTCCCAATTTTTATGTTCGACGTCTACATACATTGAAAGCATGTCTTCAATTGTTTTGTTCAGATGCTCTGTAAGACCGTTCGTTTGCGGGTGGTAGGCGGTGGTCTTACGATGGGTTGTTCCACTCAGCATGAGGACTTGTTCTAAAAGAGCTGCCGTAAATGCGGTTCCTCTGTCTGTGATTACGACGCTTGGTGCACCATGCCGCAGGACAGCGTTCTCGATGAAAAATTGTGCCACCTCCGCTGCTGTACCTCTCTGGATAGCCTTTGTTTCTGCATAACGGGTAAGGTAATCAGTCGCGACAATAACCCAGCGGTTCCCAGCAGTAGAAGTAGGAAGTGGGCCCAAAATATCCATGCCAATCTGGTCGAATGGTGTTCTTGAGACCTGCACGGGCTGCAGGAGGCCAGCTTGTTTAGTCGGCGGTGACTTCCGTCGCTGGCAGTCGAGGCAAGTACGAACATGGTGTTTTACGGCTATGGTAAGTCTTGGCCAGAAGTGGCGCTGCCGTACTCTGGCCAACGTTCTTGTGTAACCTAAGTGGCCTGAAGTCACCTCGTTGTGGCATGCTTCGAATACTTCGGAGCGAAGGGCTGCTAGGATGACGAGCAAATACGCAGATCCTGTCGAAGAGAAGTTTCTTTTGTATAGTACTCCGCCCCGTAAGCAAAATGATGACAGCACTCTTACTAAAACAGTTGGGGCCTTCTGAGATCTTCCCTCCAGGTAATTAATCAGGGGGCAAGTAACTCAGGGTCGCCACGTTGTTGCTGTGCAATAGCGGTTGAGTCAAGCACACCAAGAAATGCTGTTTCCTCCTCATCGGATAGAGTTGCCGATTCAATGGGTGAGCGGGATAGACAGTCGGCGTCCATGTGGCGGTTTCCTGCCTTGTGAACGACAGTCATGTCATACTCCTGCAGCCTGAGACTCCAACGCGCTAATCTCCCGGTAGGATCTTTAAGATATGTCAGCCAACACAGTGAATGGTGGTCGCTGATGACTTTAAAAGGGTGGCCGTATAATTACGGGCGAAATTTTGTGACCGCCCATACCATGGCGAGGCATTCCTTCTCAGTCGTGCAGTAATTAGTCTCGGTACGTGTTAGTGTTCGGCTTGCATAGACGACTACTCTTTCTGTGCCCTCTTGCAGCTGCACAAGCACAGCTTCCAAACCAATATTGCTTGCATCAGTGTGTAGCATTGTTGGGGCTTTCTCATCAAAGTGGGCAAGCATTGGAGGCGTCTGTAGTCGCTGGCGGAAGTTCCTAAAAGCAGCTGCCTCTTCGTTGCTCCATTGGAAAGCAACGTCTTCTCTGGTGGCCGGGTTAACGGTGATGCGATGCGTGCGAAGTCCGCGATGAATCGCCTATAATACGCACATAGTCCGAGGAATCGTCGGACAGCCTTCTTATCAGTCGGCACCGGGAACTGTGCAACAGCTGTGGTCTTTTCAGGATCAGGACGAACGCCTGCGTGACTGACAACGTGGCTGAGAATTTGCAGCTCTTCATAGCAAAAGTGGCACTTTTCAGGCTTCAACGTCAAGCCCACAGACCGTATGGCTTGTAAAACTGCCTCAAGTCTTTTAAGGTGCTGGTCCAATGTTGCGGCGAAAACTACGACATCATCAAGGTAGACCAAGCAGGTTTTCCACTTCAACCCAGAAAGTACGGTAACCATAAGTCTTTGAAAGGTAGCAGGGCGCTGAACATAAACCAAAGGGCAAGACTTTAAAATCATATAACCCATCTGGTGTCACAAAAGCCGTCTTCTCGTGGTCTCTTGGGTCTACCCTCGACTTGCCAATACCCACTCCTTAGTCCATCGATGAAAAGTAACGAGCATGTCGAAGTCTGTCGAGAGAGTGATCTATATGAGGAAGTGGATACACATCTCTTTTTGTCACCTGATTGAGTTTTCGGTTATCTACACAGAAGCGCAGGCTGCCATCTTTTTTTAACGAGGACTACAGGTGGCGCCCAGGGGCTTTTTGAGGGCTGAATGGACATTATCTTCTAGCATTTTGTCGACTTGCTCTTTTATCACTTCGCGTTCCTTTGCAGCCACGCGATAGGGGTTTTGGGTGAATTGGTCTCGCCATGTCCTCGGTAATTATCCGATGCTTGGTTAGAGGCGTGCGGCCAACTCTTGATAGCAGTCTTTGAATTTGGCCAGTAGCTCAAGAAGCCTCTTTCGCTCGTTCTTAGACAAAGTAGTGCTAACGTCAAGAACTGGTGTTGAATCAAGTTTTGGCACCTCGTCGACTACTGCCGAGCAGCTTTCTGCGTCTGTGATATCGTCGAAGTAAGCGACGGCCATGCCTTTTGGAAGGTGCCGGCGCTCATCACTAAAATTTGTCAGAAGCAAGTCCGTGCGTCCAGCGGCGACACTGACGATACCTCTTGGGACGGAAATGCCGTGTGTGAAGAGGAGCGAGGTTATTCGGTCTGCTACTCCTTCGCCCACAAACTTGACAGTGGCTGCCACAGAAACAAGCGTGCATGACCGAGGAGGCAGAACCACATCGTCATCAGTTAGACGCAATTGGTTTGGTTGCGCCTGTGTACAATCAGGTGCGCCCAAACTGTTGTGTAACGTAATCAAACTGTCTGGGATATTGATGACGGCGGCCGTACTCTCGTAAGAAGTCCATAACAATAATTAGATCCTTGCAGCATGCGGCGACAACGACGAACGACGCAACGAAACAAGAACCTCCTATGTCAATTCTCGCTGTGCATCTTCCAGGGGGCATCAATAAATAACCACGTGCCGTCCTTATTTAGGGCCTGTCCACGGTGTCTTCACTTTCTTGAGGTGGATGGCGAGGTCCTGACTGATAATAGAAAAGTGAGCACCAGTGTCGACTAAGGCTGTTACTTTCTGGTCGTCAAGAAAAACACTCAGGGCAGCGGTCACAATGTCGTCGCTCTCACGTCTTGTCGGATTTACAGCGTCGTGTATTGGGGGCTTTTTGTCGTCATATTCATGGCCTGCAACCTTACCCCCAGAGGTCACCACCCTCAGTTTTCCCGTCGCGGGCTGGGTGACCTTCTTGCGTTAAGGTCCGCGGAGGTACATCGGTGTGACGAACGTGAATGGGCGGGAGAAGGAGAGCGGGATTGACGTCCCACACCTGGCTGGCGGGTAGGTATTGCCTCCTCGCCAGAAGTACGGTATTCGTAAAAGTGAGAACGGGCTCTATTGAAAGAGGCGTCCTCCCGGCGTGGTATGTATTCTTTGTTCGCACGTCGATCGTCAGACCATGTTCGAAGAGGGCGGAAGGAATCACTGCGGTGCCAGCAATGATGGGCAATGTGACCCGCACCTCCGCAGTTAAAGCATAGTGGACGTCGATCGATTGTGCGCCATGCGTCTGTTCTTCGGAGCGGTGGACGTCTGAGCCTCCCTTCTTGCGACGACGTCCATGGTGCTGCTGTGGACGCCTGGTATTACGTCGGTTGGCTTGGCGGTCGGCTCAGGTTCTGATCTTGCGGCGGTGACCAAGGGGCCGTCGGCACTGGGTGACATGGCGGCGATGTACCAGACGGTGAACGTCGCAGAGCATCGGCATAGCTTTACACGGCTCAATGGGACGTCGACGGTGCCGTCGACGTCCCATTGAGCCATGTGTAACGTTCGGCATGTGCTTCTTTGTTCTATGTTTTCATGACTGCAACAAAGTTTTCCTTCGCTTGATAAAGTTGGTGATGGTAACCGTTAACTGTTTCTGCCAGTGGCTTTGCTACACTTCTGTACTTGCATAAAACTAGTGTTCCTAATGAACGCTACCGATATAGGCAAGAAAAATATTCCTTTGCTAGTAACATTGAGTACCGACGCCACTTCCAAGGGAACAGCGAAAACTTTGACATTCGTTCGTAAGTCTCCAGACGACCACAGTGCAGAGAAATGAAAAACTAAAAAGAGTGTAAGGAGAAAAAGTTTTCATCGAAACTATCGCGCGGCAGCTTATCACAGCTAGGCGCAGAATGACGAGCATTACGTGCGCCTGGTAGAACCGAAATAGCCGAAGCGCTGCTACCGGAATCGGCAGCACGCGAATTCAAAAAAATGCTGCCCCCCACCTTTTTTTTTTCAAGCAAGCCTGCCTGCATAGTGCTGCCGCTCTTTAGCAATAAGACACATTTCTTTCCGAGAACATAATAGCCTCAAAGGCAGCTAACACCAAGTGTTTTAATCTCGGAGCACAATCTTTACCGCAATGTGGGCAGGACTTCGGAATCTGTCGGTTTTTTCGCGATGTTTGTGAATCACACGGTCAGATTTTTTCACGCTGTAAAATTCACGTGATATGTGGTAGTTTTACTTGTTTCGTGGCTTTTTGTATGCTTGGTGTTTGTTATTGTTCTCAAAAGCTAGGTCTTCAACCAAACATGCCCACTTATATATTTAAATTGGACAACACAAGTATTCTCTCGAATTTTCTGCGCTTTATCCCTACGCAAAATATACACTGTAAGAATTTGCATTTTCATCGAAATTTTAGAATCTAGCCAATGCGTTGCATGATCAGCAGAAAGTATACAGACAGCGTAGCATAGAAATGAAATGATACTTCTGTTTTAGCTCACAGAATTAACGTCTGGACGAAGTAAGGACGTGCGTAGAATATCCCAAAGTAAAATGCTAAAAGAACCGATAGTCTTCCTGAAAAACCACAGAAATATACAGTTGAGGGGCCACGCAGTCACTTCGGTTACACGAAATAAATCCCGGTCAAACGTATAAACCATGAAATTTTGATGAAAACACAGCATTTTACACTGTACATTTTCTGTGGAGCTAAAGCGCAGAGACTCGAGACAAAATTGTGTTGTCCGATTTACAAAAATAGGTGGATATCTTCGGGTGAACACCTAGCGTTTGAGAACAATGACAAGAACCAAGCGTACAAAAAGCCGCGAAACAACAAGTAATATTACCACAGATCACGTGAATTCAACAGCGGGAAAAAGTGTGACCGTGTATTTAACAAAAATCGCGGAAAGTACCGCCGGATTCCAAAGCCTAGCCCGCATAGCGGTAAGGACTGTGCTCCGAGAATAACACACTAGGTGTAAACCGTCTTTGAGGCTATTATGTTCTCGGAAACAAGTGTCTGCTATCGCCAAACAACGGCAGCACTCTGCAGGCAGGCTTGCTCAAAAAGGAAAAGGGGCCGCATTTTTTCAACTTGGCGCGGTGCCAATTCTGGTAGCAGCGGTTCGGCTATCTCGATTTTACCAGGCGCACGTCTAGCTGCGATAACTTGCCGCGCGATAGTTTAGATGAACACTTTTTCTGCTTATTCTGTTCTTTTTTTGTTTCTCTGCACTGTTGTCGTCTGGGGACTTACGAACAAATTTCGATTGTTTCGCTGTTGCCATGGAAGCGGCGTCGGCACAAAATGCTACTGGGAAAGGAATATTTATCTTGCCTATATCAGTGGAGTTCATTAGGAACAACATCCAACAGCTCAACACCCTTGCAAAACCTTGCATAACCTTAGTTGTTGGCCCCACGTTTCTGGTTGTAATCACAAGCGTCGTGCACAACATGTGCGCTGAGTGTGAGTTTGAAACCCTTGTGGAGCTCAAAAGAAAGGCGGTGTTCTTCATTGTAGAGTGGACACCAATTAAATCTTGATACGAGGTAAAGGCAGCAGCCAAATATTCGAAATCTCTCATTTTGTAACAAAAGAAACACGGATCCTATAGAACACGACAGCTCATGAGACCGAATGCTGCCTCTCCACAAAGATCGAGTCCTCCGTTCTCCATCACGCTTCCTAAACATTTATCTTTTATATACTATTTTGCGACTTCAGATGATTGACGTTGTAACACAAAAGAGCACTGTCTTCACCGATCTTTCATTAGTCTTCGTTAAAGTGATCTATATTTTGCAAGTCACGCTATGCCATGATGACTCTCTTGGACAAGGAATGTCGTTGGTTTGTTAAGTTATGTTTGTTTTCTTAAACGAAAAACGGGAAGTGTATTGCAAGAAGAAAAAGCTGCCTGTCCGAAGAGAGATGGTCTTATGTCACCCTTCCACCATGCACCTAATGAACAGTTAGTAGCTGCAGTAAGACTTTTTCATCACCAAGCATTCGAGAAACACCACAGCATTGTGTACATGGATACCAGAATATTGCGGTATATATGGAAATTACCGGCGTAGATGAGGGGCCGCTGGATTTGCACACGACGGTACTCAATACGCGGCATACCGTTCGCAAGAATCGACGCGAGTGAAGAATTCGTTGGCTTGTACGTGATCTCAGGCTGGTACAGTGGAACTCGACACAATTCACAAACGCGCGCCTGATAACTTGTATCCAGATCTGCAGCTTCCGTCTTCCCCAGGGATATCTCGAGCTGAGACTTTCCATGCCGCCTGTGGTTGGAGTAGCCTTCACAAACCCGTGCTGCTACCTGATTAGAATAGCCAGCTCTTCTACATGCACTTACTGCAGCTGCGAAGAAACCATAGCGCGCCTTCTAATGAGTGCAAACCCATTTCAATGCGCAAAGACAACTGACAAGCAGCTCTGGATAGACTGGATGATCGGCCTTTGTCGGAACAAAGAATTCTGGGTCATTGGCCGATCCTATCCTCAGCACAGAAGACTTTGGAAAGATTTACTACGCCTGTTTGCAGACAACTGGCTTAGAGACAGACTTTACTGTCTTATACTCTTTGATGTTGCCCTTCCTTTGTCGCTATTGTTTTTGTTTCTCCCTCTCTCTTCGCAACATATCCCCTTTCCCTAGCACAGGTTAGCCAGCCGGTTCTAAGAACTGGCTAAGCTGCCTGTCCTTCCACTTAAACTTTCCTCCTCCTTGTCCTCTAACAAGCTTCGTATTCGAGGTAAACCTTTATTATCAACCTCTCGAACCAAGTTCTATTGCCCGCTCACTGAAGCAATCCCGTTGCACTGCCGGAGTACGTTTCATCACGGAATTTAACTTCGGGTAACCGGAGTGACTGCCATGGCCCCTCCGCTGTATATACATCTGTTTTTTTTAGGAAGGCTATCGGGTCCTTTAGAACTTTACTTGGGGGTATTTTACGCACATTGTTACTTCGTTTAGACCTAAATTTATTGAGCTAAATCAAAAGTAATTATTTTATTTCTATGCTACGCTGTCTGTATACTTTATGCTGATCATGCTGTGACGTCCCCCGCAAACACGGACTGAACCCCGGCCCTTTCAAGATGTTTGCGTTCATTTCTTAAACCCACGCATTGGAAAAAAAAGGAAAAGAAAACTTTCGGGGTGATGAAAGCACATTCCGGAGTGGAGTTCCTGGAAGGATTCTGTCAACGGTTCTCGCCCCCTTCCCCGCACATACACTAGGACCGGGTGGGGCCTTGTTGTCCACGGACAGTATGACAGTGTGCGGTGGCAATACTCCGCGCGTACCCTTCAGATTTGTGGCATGGGAGAGCAGCCGAGGCACCTTTTCTTTGTTTGTTAATGTAACCCTGCTGCAGCGCCTGTGCCGGGCCTGTCCTGACTTTCCGTCATCCTCCGTGGCTCCAGGGCTCATTACTGCGTTCGCGCGGATGGCCATCCGCGGCGTTGTAAGACGAAGAAGCGGCGGCTGCGGGAGAATTTTGGTGGGAGACACCGAGTTGCATGGATGCGTTGAGACTCGATCTGGATATCGGGTCATCGGGTACCAGGAACCGGGGCAATTGGTTTGGTCGAAAAAAATTTTAGCACAACACTGCAAACTCCATACTTGGCCACAACAGACGACGCGTTTTGGTCGGGCCATTGGAACCATTGTTCGCCCGTAATTCACGTGTCTTCGGACAGCTCGCCCATCTCCTCTCTGAGGCTTGAGTCTGTACATTGTTAGTTGCTCGGCTTTGCTTGGTAGAGGGTTTCCACTAGTGTGGGCCGTGGGGGCAGCCGTCGAAGATAACACATACCGACTGACAGAGAAATGTGTCGTATCAACAGTGGCAAATGCTTTGGTGCCATGGAGGGTCGAAGTCGTGCCATACGAAAAGGGACTATAGTACAGCGATCGAAGAGATGAGATGATGAGATCGAGATGGTAGAGCGATGGAATGAAAAGGAAGATAACGGTTTGTGAAGAGATAGCGATGAGAGTCGATGAGATGATGACTGAGGCAGGAATGGTATGACAAGGAATGAAAGTTAGAGATGGAAACGAGGAAGCGAGCGATTGTGGGATGTTATGAAAGAAGATTAAGATGAAAATCGCTGAGAGAGACAACAAAGCCGATGAAGACTGAAAACACGGACCATTCGTGAGACAAAGTTTATGCACACTATTTAGGCGAGCTTTGCAGGAAGGAAAGCGGCGCGTTGAGGCATTTTCATTGCGTGGTTTTATTCATTGATAACTTCATCATTTGTGTCGTCATGTGTTTTCTTTATATATGCGTGCCCTTGTATTGTTGCAGCTACTTTCTTTCTGTGTGGCCTGCCCTGTGTCGAACGTCGCAAGTGTCTAAATCATGTGTTATAACTTTGTGTAGTGGTTGATGTACGCGGGTATACGATGTTTGCAGTTAAATAAATAAATTTCAGTAAACAGGAAACCAGAGTAGCGTCTTCCATTTCCCGGCCCCAGCACGAATCCCTCTGTATGAAAAGTGGTTGACACGCATAGCCAAAAGGGAACGGAGGAAATTGTGTAGTGTTCTCATTCTCTTTGCGATCGGTGGCTAGCGAGGACGTCTCAATGCCAAGCATGCATGGCTAGATAATGAAATTTGCATGAAAACACAGCATTCCACAGTGTATATTTTCCGTGGAATAAAGCAAAAAAAGCTCGAAAC
>WOVY01006561.1:0-119370 GCA_013436015.1 Rhipicephalus annulatus
CTGACCCTAATACGCAACGTTTCGAATCCCACATGGGCTAATCTGCAAGCTAACCTCGGTAGCGATCACTTTATCTGTAGCACAACAGTCAATATAGGCAGCCTCGAGCCCAGAGACTTTAAAGTAGTAGACTGGAACTTCTTTAGGCAAATACGCAAACAAGACGCCAACCATTACTCTTCACTCTCTGAACTCTTTGCGAGACTACAGCGGGACGTAAATCAAGCTACCAAAAATATTTCTACAACACGCAAAATATACCACATGGACAGCCACCTCGCCACCCTCGCCATCTCCTGGAGGCTCACAAAAGTCTTCAAGAAAGATGGAGAATGCATAAACTCAATCGTAGGCCACGAAAAAGAATTGCATTACTCAACCGACAAAACGAAGAGTACAGTCACACACTAGCACGCAATCAGTGGAATGAGGTGTGTAATTCGCTTGACGCACGCATGAGAAAGGGTCTAAAACGGGACCTTCTCAGGCATCTGCTCGGCGACAAGCCCACCAAGTCAGAGCAACGACTAACTCTAGATAGACTGTTACACAAAGCGCGAGGACAGCAACTTACTGACGCGCAGATTTTAGATGCTACAGCAGCCCGGTATCTATGCACAGAACCTACCTCACATGAAGACTATCCACCTTACGCGGGGGCCACAGACGACCCATTTGAGCAGGCTATAACTAGCGCTGAAATACGCGCGGTAATAGCAGAGCTCAATACTAAGCCAGCCCCGGGTCCTGACGGAGTCACCAACAAGCTACTCCGCAACCTGGCTGACCATGACATTGAGGCCCGTATTCACAAACGCTCCTCCACTCGACCCCTCACTCGAAACGCTCCTTAAGTGGCGTTTTCCCATTCACAAACCGCCCTTCATTTGAAACGCTTCCTTCACTTGAAAAAATCTTGAGCGTTTCCTCGAGATTGTCAAGGAAGCGATCGAGCTACATTGAATCGTCCTTCGAGTGAAATATTTGCGCCAGCATCACATTCATGGCGGAGCCCGTCTCACTTTGACGGCGTTTCTCGATTAAGTAGGCTGCCACCGCCGCGTTCTTTCGACAATGACGGTGCGCGTTTACTACGGAGCTGTCTTCGAACGGTTCAGCAACGGCTACTGTGGCGCCGGGACAAGCGGGCGTGGTGTCAAAAGGAGCACTCACCAGTGCCGTGATGTGTTGCGTTCCGTGCATGAGCCAGTGGATTACCTGCCTTCGGGTGTGCGTATACTCTTCGTGCGAGTTCTCCATGACTTACTGCGGATTCCAGTGCTTTGAAGTGTTTTGATGAAGCTCGCATACCGCATCAGTTCAAGCGTGGTGCGAAAGCTTGACAAGCAAGCGGCATAGCAAACTTTTGATGCGCTGGGTTCACCGTACTTTAGAGTGGTTTCCTTTCCGGTGAACCTTTGCTGCCCTAGCCGTAATTTACGACGAAGCACACTTTCGTTAGATGTCCATCTGTACAAATGAGAAGGTAAGTTCTCCTGTGCTTTCTTAATTTTTTTCCTGCTTCGGTCAGATTACCATTAAGGACAGTTTAAGAAAAGCACAACACAATACATTGGGCGCAATGAGTGTGCTGCTGTAGCTACTACGCATGAAACATAGCTTCTTTATACAGTGTCTATGCAGCTCACATTACCAAGGAACAACCAAATACACATTAAGGGGATCAAGCAGATGATCATGCTCTGTGAAACCTGCATGTACGCAAAAGTGCGTCAAGTGTCGTATGAAAACGCAAACGTATGAAATAAAGATACAGCAGATACATAATGAGACTGTTTTTTTATATTTGACCCCATTCCTACCCCCCGAAGAAGAAATGCTGGCTATGGCACTGATCCGTGCAATACGATAATGAAATTATATACCCATATGCCTGGTCAGCTGCCCAAGTGCCCGAGCCAAACATGTGTCAAAATAGTCAAAGCTCAATACTTAAACCATGTCTGTTCTTGAACGCGGGACATACTAATGAGTGTGTGCACAGCTAGAATTAAAGAAAAATGCGGCTTTTGTATCCAAGCTATTACGTTTTTCTAATATTATTTCTTGAATCCTTTGTGCAGGGGACCAGCTGCCGACAGAAGAACACAGAGAAAAGGCCTCCTAGAATCTGCCGTATTATCAATGCATTGCAGAGTTTGCACGACTGTATACAAAAGCACAAAAACAGCAGTGAATGCGTGCAGCTACACTGAATTAGGCGCGCTATGGTGTCTACTTCCTTAATCCTATTTATGATGTCCTCCGAGCTCGTACTTTATCTTTACAGTGTGTAGGTTGCATATGTTTGATTGATGAACACTTTTCATTTGCATTCATATGTTTGCCACGTTGCTCCTCATCAGCCACATGTAATAAAGGTCCATTTGCCATTCACAACTTCTGTTTTGTTCATTTATGAATACATATTTATCGTCGTGTTTGTCTTTTTTTGATGAGACAGGACTGCAAAAACCACTTCTCCGATATACAGGAAAGCTATTCTAGGAAAATTAAACTTGTTTTATATAAAGCAGCACCACTCCTCTTCCACGGAACTGAGATGGCGGGGTTCTAACTGGTAGACTTGCTAATGATGCAGCTATAGCAGATATTTTATTTACAGGGTTCTGACCAGATGTATCCGCGATGACTGCAATACTCTTGAGCATTTTTCACCGCTTTGTTGCACTGGTCTTCAATAAATCAGCAGAATAAAATACGCTGCTCTTGACGACACTTTCTCGAAGGTTGAGAGAACCCACAAAACAGAACAGCGCAAAAGTCAGACGCGGCTTCAATTTTATGATTTCCAAAAAAATACCCTATAATTTATGTTGTGCCGGGGCTTTGGAATGCAGCAGAGACACCACGATCCTTTTCAACAGGTATTTCCAGTAGTTATATTGCAAATAAAATCGAAAACATTAGTGCGAAGGTCATTCATGCACTAACGGTTGTGCTTCTGAGCATGCAGATGAAGGAGACAAGAAAAAAATTTAGACGTTGCCGCTGTGTGATCTCGGAGACGGAAGCTACACAAATTTAAAGGTTACTTCTATGCAAATCTGTCAAATTAGGCGCATCCACAAATGCATGGCAAATAGAAAAACAATGCAAAAACAATAACTTATTCCTTGGAAGTTTAAAATGTTAATGTTGACACACACACACACCAGTCCCTGTTAACCGACTATAAAAATGTATTTTTCGCCAATAGTGAAAGAAAGGCACACGATCGCTTTTCTTAACTTGCGTAGCAGCCTAATTCGAACGCTCAGCCTCGAGTATAACATGCCCAGTTTTTAACGCTACCCTGGTATAACCTTGAATATCAGTTGCGAGCAATGTCTTTCAAATTTCCTATTATACGCAGAGGAACAACTACGAAAGTGTCACGGTGAAATTCGCAGTAAATGAGAAAAATAAACATTGCACAGGCCCTTGAATATAGGAACTGTGCACGTACTCCCGTAGCGAGAACTAATTTACGTACGAGTATTCCTTTTACACAATGCGGTGGTGAATGTTAAAAGCACGCCAACATACTGTGATATATAGTAGAAAATACTCATTCCGCCGCGTTATACATTCGGTGGCTACATTAGTGATCAGAAGACTCTCAGTAAAGCGAAAGTAAACAAAGCAACAAATCATCTATTGCGCTTCCTGTCATCACTCACGTGGTTCTTTAGTCACCCTGGAGAAAGTAGGCTCTCAAACGACACACACGCAAACACTACCGTAAATATAAAGTGCAATTAATAGACGCATACAAGACAAAATAAACTAAGCAGGTAGACACGTTCAGCAGCAGACGAAATTCCATCAGCTGTTCGTTCAGCTGCCTGGGTTCGACTATTGCCAGACTTGAAGGAGGATTTCACTAACACTATCAGCACTAGGCTCAGGGAAACAACACTACCATTCTAAATGCATGTATTTTGCTGTAATGTCAATTTAGAAAAAAGAATAAATAGAAAAGGCGTTCTCTTAATGTACATAGACGTGCAATTCTTACCACAATTGCGAATACTCTCGTTATCAGGCGCTTTTCTCGGCGCATGCAGTTCACTCAAGTGAAGGGAGCATTTCCAAGGCCTCCCTTGGCGAAGGAAGTGTGGAGGAGCGTTCACGAAACGCAGCGGCCCCTTGAGTGGAGGAGCACGCCCCACCTTGACTTCGTCAAATCGAGGGGGAGCCCTTGAGTGAAGGAGCGTTTGTGAATACGGGCCTGAATGACTAGCCACCCACATGAATGAGGTTTGGGAGCAAGGGAGCATCCCGCCAGAATGGAGGGCTGCGATCGTCATACTTATTCCCAAGCCGAACAAACCCCTGGAACTCTACTCTCTACGACCCATCTCCCTCACATCCTGTGTGGGTAAGGTCATGGAGCACGTCATTCTCCGTTGAGTCAAAAAAAATTCAGAGCCAAAATACCTCTTTTCTTTCAGTCAAGTAGGGTTCAGGCCGGCTATGGCCACGCAGGACGTACTTCTCATGGTGCAGGAGACGTTACTTAGAGTAAGGAGCAAAGACCTCAGAGCAATCCTAGCTCTTGACTTAGAGAAAGCTTTTGATACCATAAGCCACGCTCATATACTACACGAGATTCAGGAGGCAGACTTAGGCCGCTGCTTCTACGAATACGTCCGCTCTTTCCTAAGAGCCAGAACGGCCACACTTAAAGTTGGGGATCTCAAGTCACACACCTACAACCTAGGCCCGCGCGGCACCCCGCAAGGGTCGGTGCTCTCACCGTTTCTTTTCAGTTCAGCCCTCAGGCAACTTTCGTAAAAGCTGAGACACATCGAAGGCGTAGAACACGCGCTCTACGCCGACAATATTACTATTTGGCGTACTGGAGGGAGCAATGGACAAATCGAAGCGAGCCTTCAGGAGGCATTCACTGCCGTACAAACATTTTTAAAGCCCAAGAGCCTCAGGCTATCGGCATCTAAGTCCGAGTTGTTGCTTCTGCCACCACAGTACGGCCGCACCAAAGCCGAACCTACCATACACCTCTCAACAATGAATGGCTCGGTTATCCCGATAGTGTCGTCGGTTCGAATTCTGGGCGTTACCCTACAGGAGAATGGCAAAAACGACTTAAACATCACACATCTCCCCAAAAAAGCTGAGGCAGTAATGCACCTCGCCCGACGCGTCGCTAATAGACACGCAGGACTCACAGAAGAGAGCTTACTACGCATCTTTCATGCGTTCTTAATGTGCCACGTTCACTACGTTGCCTGCGCTCACCCGTGGAGCAAAGGCGATGAAAAAAGTAGACAACCTCATCCTAAAATGCACAAAATGAGTACTTGGTCTACCCATGTCCACAAGCACGCAGCGCCTGCTATCCCTTGGGGTACATAACACGTTCCAAGAAAGCATCGAAGCACAAAGAATGTCCCAACTCATACGCCTGTCTTCGACAGCTGCGGGTCAGGAACTCCTCTTACACATAGGTCTTCCTATCCCAACTCAAGTCAGCGAACCAGAACCATTACCACAACACCTTCACGCTAAAATCACAGTGCTACCCTTCCCCAGGAACATGCACCCGGTGCACAATCAGGCTCGAAGAAGGGAACGAGCTCAAGCCTTACTAAAAGCGGCCAACCTACATGCGACAGACGTGGTTTTCGTAGACGCCGCTAAATACGTAGACAAACCCTACTTTGCAGCAGTGGCGGTCGCCCCAGACGGAAAAGCTCTTAATGCTCTTACCGTGAAAACACAGAAAGCCTGCGAGGCTGAACAAGTGGTCATTGCACTTGCTTTAGCACTCTCTCAGCGTGACACAATATTCACCGACTCTAAACCAGCTGCACTGGCATACCGCCGCGGTACACTTTGCCAGGCGGCATTAAGAGTTCTAGCATCTGTTCAGATAACTGTAGACAAGCATATTCACTGGTTCCCTGGTCATGAAGGGGTCAACGTTCAACCAGGGGTCCCCAACGGTAATGAGCTGGCCCATAACCTCGCGCGTGATCTTACGTGCCGCGGGGGCTCGCGGTCCGGCTCACTGGCCGGGGACACCAACACGCACCGGGAGCCACTCTTATCATATCATGAAATTTGCTCGCACTATAGGTTATCTAGAAAGTAATCCCCCTCACCTCACTCAGCACTAAATAAAGCACAACAATTAACGCTTCGACTGCTGCAAACGCACAGTTACCCCAGCCCCATTATCTGCAGCAAATACTTACCAGATATAAGGCCAGAATGCCCCAAATGCCAAAATTCAAGGTGCGATTTAAATCACATGCTGTGGCAGTGTCCCGTGCTAAACGCTAGCTTCGGGTCCCCTGCCGCCGAGGACGACTGGTTCAACCACCTCAGGAGCCCCGACAGGGCCCTTCAACACCAGGCCGTTCAGAAGGCCCAAAAGGTGGCTGGCGAGCTCCGACTTCCAGTCCCCACATGGGCGGAGCCACCCGGCTGGCCCCCGTAGGGGGTGCCCCATCTCCTTCAGGACCTTTATAAATTTAATTCCCTCTCTCTCTACTTGATCGAGAAACGCCGTCAAAGTGAGACGGGTTCCGCCACGGACGCGATGCTGGCGCAAATATTTCACTCGAGGGAGATTTAAGGTAGCTCGATCGCTGCCTTGACAATCTCGAGGAGACGCTCAAAATTTTTTCAAGTGAAGGAGCGTTTCAAGTGAAGAGCGGTTTGTGAATGGGAAAACGCCACTTAAGGAGCGTTTCGAGTGAAGGGTCGAGTGGAGGAGCGTTTGTGAATACGGGCCTTAGAAAACAAAAATGCGGCTAGCAGACGACAAACAAGTGCATTCATGAGGTCAGCGCGCGGTGGAACAATTATTTCGCGGAAGGCGTGATGCGCATGCGCAATGTTTCCAGTGATAACCGTAACGGGGAGCTGACAGTGCGTTCGGCCACGTGCTCGCGTGTTCACCCTAACAGTGCTCACCGCTGTACATGCGTCAAAGCAACGCAGCGCGGCGCGTTCTGCGAGTATATCACCGGCGCCTAGCGTGGCAACGCCGGTGAGCACGCACACCACGTCATGTCGAAATATATTGGCGCCTTGACTGCGGCATGTGGTCATGCTTTCATAATACATGCATCTCATGATTATCATGTTTGCACCAGTCACATACTCTTGTCATCCATTGACGTCACGTAGTACCGAATTTGGCATAGGTGAGGCTAGCGAAACGGCCGCAAGCGTACTATTAGTGTGGCATGTAGTCATGTTGTCACATAACACGCATGGCATGATTATCACGTTTGGATGTATTATTTACCTATGTCGTTCGTTCGCGTCACCTAATAGTGAATTTGGTACATGTGAAGCCATCGAAACAGCCGCGAGCACTTCAAGAGAGTAGCATGTAGACTTGTTACAAAACACGCATCTCATGTTTATCATGTTTGCACCAGTCACATACTTTCGTCATCTATTCACGTACCGTAATGCCGAATTTGGTATATGTGATGCAAGCGAAACGGCCGTGAGTGCATCATAAGCGTGGCATGTAGTCATGTTGTTACATGACATGGATGTCATGCTTATTATGTTAGGGTCTGTCGCTTGTGTTCGCCATGCTATCATAATATACCATAATAGTTTTGCAATATGTCATGTGAACGAAATCACCGCAAGAGCTGCAGGGCATTAAATTTAAATCATGACATTCATGACAAACATGTTATTGTTTTCATGTTACGACTAGTCAATAGCGTTCTTCATACAGTCATGTTTTGTCATACTAAGTTTGGTATTGATACCTTTATATAAACTGCCAGGAGAGCTAAAGTCATAGGCGGACGAACGGAGGGACGGACACGGACAGACAGACGGACGGACAAACGGAGAGACACAGACAAACAGAAAGAGATAAACAGACACAGACAGACACAGACGGACAGACACAGACGGATAGACATGGACAGACACGGACAGATGGACAGAAAAACGGACAGACAGACAGATGGACAGACAGACGGACACAGATGGACACAGACGGACAAACGGACGAACAGACAGACAGACAGACGGACAGACAGACGGACAGACAGGCTGATAGACGGACAGACAGACGGACAGACAGTACGGACAAACGGACAGACAGATGGACAGACAGACGGACAGACAGTACGGACAAACGGACAGACAGTACGGACAGACGGACAGACAGACAGACGGACAGACAGACGGACACAGACGGAGAGACAGGCGGATAGACAGACAGTCAGACGGAAAACAGACTCAAAGTCACCGAAGTTCGCTAAGAAATGCTGCGAATTTAAAAGGCATTCGTAGAACGCATGACAATAGGCTCAGAGGTGTGGCTTTTATGTACGGGACGTCATAATCATTTAAGATTTTCGAATATGTATAACCCCCTTTCTCCCGCCCTCCCACCAAACGTGCCTCTGAGCTCGATTGTGCTGCCACTCGATAACATGTGTGTTCGCGTGATTAAGTCGCATTTGTCAATCTGCTCTTGGCGAAAATGAGGAATTTCCTAAAGCAAGCACTTCGTGGGAGCTTATTTTACGATGACTTAGGCAGTAGCACAAAGATGGTGAAAGCAAGACGGGAAACAGCGTGGCCCAACCTATGAATTATCTCACGTCATCCCATATGGATGTGGTCCACGTAAATCTCATAAAAACTAAAAAAAAAAACATGATGTCCAGGAGATTCGAACTCCTCCTCTATATCAGTACAAATCATCTATTCTCTGATCCCCAACAGGAGGCACTTTAGTTAGGTAAACCTTTTATTGCACTCGGAGAGGGTGAAATTTATCCAATAACCTCAGGATTCTCATGTTATCTTGTGCTGAAATGGGCCTGGCTGTTTTTGTAGCGTAGCTACAGTGGCTAAGGTTGAGCAGTTTCGCGTGGTGAGAAAAAAATTATGACGTGCTCGCGCGACGCTAAATCGAGCCAGTGGCAAGGTCACTACATAAAAAAAGGTTAGCGGCGATCTCAATGCACTGAAACGCTTCAAAGCGTTTTGTTGCTGTCATGTTCAATCGTTAATCTATGGATGTGAGTGATTCCGAAGTACAGAGAGAGTGTGTTTGTGTATGTGCGAGCGTACGCGCAAGTGTGTGCACTTTACTGAAACGACGCTGTTTCCAGTCTGCCAGCTGTCACTGGGATACCTCTCGTCGTGTCCTTCAAACGACGGCCACAGCTGGCGTATAGTAGGTGAAGACGCCGTCTGCGTTTGTCCTCCTTGGTTTTCATCGGCCGATTCACACTGCCTCGCACGGTATACAAGACACGCGCGAGGCGACGCTGACCGTACTTACGCGAGCAATTTTCTCGCTTTTTGTAAGCGTGGATGAGTGGCGTCGTCTGGTGTGGTCTTTCGAACTATTGCGAGAAGGAGGTAGTGGAACCGCCACCTTAAAGGTCGTCCGCTCACGTACTCAGAGGTCATATCAATAGACTCACCGACACCCTTCCACTTGTAAGCCAACAGTCACTCCACAGGACGTAAATACCTTGCTCGCAGTGCCGCTGCTTCCGACATTTGAAAACAAGCGTGGCATGAGGCACATCTATTGCGACACCTGTAGAACCGGCGAAAGACGGAATATCTTCTCTGTCTGCGTGCCCGCTATAAAGCCTACGCTGTCTCATAGCGCAAAGCCTGGCGACATTGTAATATTAGAAGATTTAAATACTCCGCCCCTAACATAGAAGATGGGTCGTGTCGTGAAGGCGTTCTCGGGTAAATATGGTACTTCGCATTTCTTCTTGATACGACTGCCAGACGGTCAGCAAGTGTGACAGCCTGTGCAGCGAATTTACGTCCTGGAGGCGCACTCGAGCAAAGCGGCCGCGCGAGTGTGCTGAAAACTGAATAAGACGGTGCGGCGGAGTGCGCGTGCAACACGTGCTTAGGATAGAGCCACCAGAAGGGAAAAAAGAAAAAGTGGTGTTACATCAATAAATCGTTACCAAGCGCACGTCCGTCTCTCTGTCCTCACTAACCAAAGAACAAATTTATGTTTCTTCAGAGGAGCAAGATGCACCAAGGCGATGCCATGGGAAAGCATGTGTGAAGCGAATTTAAAATCGATGAAATTTACGATCGCCGGATTCCTTTTTATGTGGAGTATGGTGCTTGGCACGGCAACGTTTCGCGTTAGAACTACTTCTGTGAGCGGTGACACGACAGAGTCAATATCTGGTACGGGGTTATGGGCGTCAGGAGAAGAGCTGCAGCAACTTGTTAGTACTGGCGGGCGAATTCAGCAGAACGCAAACGAGGTGGTCCACAAGTTTTGGTGTCAGTAGGGAGGGGTACATCCAGCTGTAAACACTTTTAGAGCAGTAAATCTAGGAGGCGTGCTTTGAAAGGAAGTCTGTGCCCAGATTGAGGTGGTGCGGGCACTGTTCGTGTACAATAAATACAATAATAGAGTAATGGGCACCGATGACAATACGAGTTGTACAAACTCCGACAACAGGTGCAGTGCCACCATCGGCGACTACTACTGTGCTCATCGTGGCGGGTGCGAAAACCTTCCGGAGCCATCGGTGGAGAACAGCACTCATAATGGAAAATGCGCCCTCATTGTTTCGTACTTGGCTATCGCGGAGCGCCAGCCGATAACGAGCCCCACTGTCACACCCTCTCCCTTCCCTGCCTGCGCATGCGGCTATATGAGGAAGAGAAATAAATCTGCGCGGGGGCTGCTTTGGCTCAGTGACTTCATGTGTCATCTTACTGCCCCCTCCCCCTACATGATACACGGTGTCGGAAGTACAACTGCCGGTGTAACAAGCAGCAAGAAAATGACTCCATAAAACCACCGGGACCACTGCAACCATCTGGAAACGTCAGACGCAACTGGGAGCTCTTCAAGCAAAGACTCGACCTGTTCCTGAAGGCGAATTCGGCGGAGAAACCCTGTACAGAAGCGGTCAAGGCATCTGTTCTTCTTAGCACTGCTGGCGAAGAGGCACTGGAAATCTTCAACTTTACCTTCAATGAAGGTGATTAACTGGTGCGCAAATTCGATGAGTGCTGTCTCGAGAAAGGAAACGAAGTTTACGAGCAACATGCGTTTCGCAAGCGGGTCCAAGATGAGGCACAGCTCTTCGAACGATTTTCAAGAAATATAAGGACGCAAGCCAAGCTTTGCAATTTTTTTGAACCTTGAAGAGTCCATGATAAAGGATCTAATTATTTTCAGGACCAATAACAAGAACACCAGAGAAAAAATGCAGCGGGACAAAAATCTGCCTCTACAAAAAGCAGAGGGTATGTGCTAAGCCGCAGGAGTAGCGGCGCAACAATACACTGCATGGGCCAATGAACGCGTACAGACTGACGTTGCCCGGCGGAATGAACGCGGAAAACTGCAAAGCAGTCATTGCACGTAATGTAATAGGAGCCATGGGCCACGGCAGTGCCCAGCTTACTGGAAAGTATGCTACACATTATTTCTTATTTATACATACTGCAGCCCCTATTAGGGCTATTGCCGGAGTGGACATACAAATGATCAGGTGATAACAAGCAGAAACAAAAACATGAGCATATGGCACAAATTTGTGGTTCATAGTACTACAAAAGATACAGAATGAACAAAGCAAGAGCACAGAAAGCAAAAGAACATGGAAATATCTACTTAACACGCATGTGATATTGCACTCAGAAACTGCTCCAAAGGGAGCCCGCGGGTATCGCCGGGTAGCAAGTTCCAGAGCTCAATAGTGAAGGGAAAAAAACTATACTTAAACAAATCAGTTTTGGGGTGAAGTGGCGTAATATTTAGCGCATGTTGACTCCTGGTGTGAACAGAGGGGGGTGTGGCAAACTGCAGATACCTGTGGAGCGAGGGCAAGCGCGGCGAATTAATCAAGGTGTACAGGAGCTTTAAGCATTCTGAATGGCGCCTGTCAGATAAAGGAGTTAAACCCAAAGGTGCTAAGTTGGACGTAGGCGAAAAATCTCGGTCATATCTTCGGCAGATAAAACGGACGGCTTTTTTTGTATGGATTCTAGTTTTGCAATGTCGGACGCTTTGTGTGAATTACACACGACACAACCGTATTCGAGTAATGGCTGTACTAACGTTTTAAATGTTAAGAGCTTGGTTTCTTTTGGTGCTGCACGGAGAACGCGCTGTAAGTAACCTAATCTCTTCAGGGCTTTATTATACGTAATATCAATGTGTTTGGACCAGAACATGTTGTGAGTGAAATGAAGGCCGAGGTACTTATATTCCATTTTTCTTGTTAAATGATAACCATCGAATGAGTAGGGAAATAGATGAACAGATGACCGAGTAGAAAATGTCCTGCACACAGTTTTTTGGAAATTTACATTCATTTGCCAGGTGTGGCACCAAGTGCAAAAACTGGAAAATGAGTTGTTCAGTTTCTCGTGATCCTCAGAAGAAGTAATTTTTTGATAAATCACGCAGTCATCGGCGTATAGCCTAATCTGAGACGTTATGTTACCGGATATGTCATTAATAAATAATAAGAAAAGAAGATGTCCAAGTACTGAGCCCTGCGGAACACCAGAAGTTACATCAGCGGTACTGGATGCCGTTGAGTTAAAAAATACATACTGCGAGCGGTGCGAGAGAAAACTAGATATCCACTATACGAGCAGCGGGTTTTTTTAATATGAAATTAAGTTTAAGTAAAAGTTTGGAATGGAGAACTGTATCGAAAGCTTTCGATAAGTCAATAAAAATAGCATCTACCTGATAACCCGAGTCCATGGCTTCAATAACATCATGACTAAATTCGGTAAGTTGAGTGATTGTACTGAAACCGCGTCTAAAGCCATGTTGAAACTGGTTTAGAATATTATTAGCTTCCAGGAATTCTACTATGTGTTTGTATATGACGTGCTCCAATATTTTGCATGAGTGAGATGTCAAGGAAATAGGCCTGTAATTAGCCGGCGAGGATTTGCATACAGCTTTAAAAAAGGGGAGCACTTTAGCAAGCTTCCATGATAATGGAACTGTTGCTGTTGCTAGGGATTTTTTGTATATTATCATAAGGCAGCGGCTTGTACATGAAGCATATCGTACTAAAAAGTTGTTGGGAATATTATCTGGGCCAGGGATTTTTTTAGTGTCTAAGTTAAGTATCAAATTTAGAATGCCTTCCTCAGATAAACATACGTCACCAATTGAGGGTGCAGGATCGGCCAGTGAAAAGGTAGGTGTTTGAAATTTATCAATGATGAAAACAGATTTAAAATAAGAATTAAATGCATTGGCTATTGTGACGGGATCGCTTGTGGAGGCTCCATCAATGTCCATTGTATTTGGTTCCGTTGAACTCGGCAAGATGGAGCTCCAAAATTTTCTTGGATTTGTTACCATCAGGTTTTTCATTGTCACTTGGTAATAGAAATCTTTGGCGGCTTTAGTTTTGGCTCTTAATTCTTCTTTAAGTTTATTGAACTCATTTAGTGACGGGGAGGTCTGACGTCTAATCGAACAATGTAACCTTTTTACGCGACGTGTCAGTTGTAACAACTCCCTCGTCATCCATGGCAACCGAACATTTTTTTTTCTTAGTTTTTATTGGAATAAAGCGGGTGATACAAGAATGCACAAGACTTTCAAAGAAAGAAACCAAATCGTTGACGTCGCTAGATTCACTAAGCCGTTCAAAATTTTCAAATGAATCCTCTAGAACTGTTAGGATACTGACGTCATCTGCACGGTTAAAGTCATGGTGAGTTGAATACACAATATTCGGTGTGGGTACACGACATGAGAGTGAGACGAAAACGGCTTTATGATCGGAAATTACTTCAGTGACAAGGCAGTTAAACGTGCTTTCTAAGAGAGTAGGGCTAACAAAGACTAAATCGAGAACTGCAGACTCTCTTGTAAATTCTCGAACGACTTGGGTTAGGCCGAGAAACAGAGAAAATTTCAGCAGCTCTGTGTCTGTTAGAGAGGGCGAATCGCTTAAAGACAGGGTGGACCATTGAATTCCAGGCACGTTAAAGTCTCCCATAGGGATTATATTTCCGCTACTGTAGTTATGCTCATTAATAAAATTGGTCAATGTGATCTAAGAATCCGCTGACGATCCCGGAGGTCGGTAAAAAACGCCTATTATGATAGTGATGTGCTCAAAGTAAAATTTGCACCACACTGACTCTATTCCGATAGGCCCTTGAATTGCACAAAACTTCAAGTCTGAACGGAAAAAAAGTGCCACCCCGCCTCCTCGCCCACTGTACCTGTCCGACCGAAGTACGGTAAATCCAGGGGGAGTGATTTCACTATCATGGATACTCTCATGCAGCCAGGTCTCAGTGACATCAACAATGTGCGCTCCATGAGCTAAAATTATTGATAAGAAATCAGGAAACTTGTTTACTATACTTCTAGCATTGATGTTTAAGAGGTGTAAGTTGACGTTCTTCTGTTGCGGTAGTCATCGAGGACTGGGAGGAGGGAGTGCAGTTTTAATACCTTTTGTACGGCTGTTGGACCGAATGAGACAGTTAGAAGCATTGTCCCAGTCGTGACGAACATTGTCAATGAAGACGTGATCGTAGATAATGCGGACGTTTGTGCCAGCATCTCTAAATGTCTTTGTTGCTTCCCACAATTTTTTACGTATTATGCGTACGCGAGATGTAAAATCCTCAGTAACGCGAACATTTAGGTCTTCCATGTTCCTGGCACTTTTCATAATCGCAATTTTGTCGTTGAAATTGAGGAGTTTAATGATAGTAGGAGGAGGACGGCCTTCGCTCCCTTTTCCTAAGCGATGGCATCTTTCGATTCGCGGGCATTCCATTTCAAGTTCATCTGTAATCAACAGCGACACCTTTGAAAGCAGTGATGCATTTGTTTCCTCGGATTCTTTCGAAATGCCATGAAAAATAACGTTGTTTCTCCGGGATCGGTTTTCTAGGTCATCATTTTTTGCGGTAAGTTGTTCCACGATGAATTTCACTGAGTTAAGTTCTTGTTTTAGGGAACAGGTCCCCTCAGAAACAGCCGCTGATGCGGAGGTTGATTCAAGAGAAGCCACTCGAGATTCGAGGGTATCAAATCTAGAATTTAGGGATTGATGAAATTGCTTGATTTCAGCTATATCGTCAGCCAGTTTTTTCTGTCCTGATAGTAGCTCATTCAACATGCTTTTAACAGAAGCAATGCTGTCTCTCTCCTCGAGCTTTTCGTTGTTATCCATTGCCGAACGGTTAGTGGCAGAACTGCTGCTTGAAGCAATATTACTACTTTTGTTGGCTGAACTAGACTTTGCCTGTCTCTGAGGGCCTGGATTTGTTTCTACATTCCCGCTCTGAAGCAGTGTGCAAATGCAATGGAATAGATGCGAAAGAAATGAAAGGCACTTCATAGCAAGACCAACAGAACAGTCAAATGGGCAAGGAAACAGCAGCAAGAAGTGATTATCAGAGCGAAAGCAGTAAGCATTTCGGAGGTAGTTTACCTGCGCAAAGAAAACACGACGGATGAGCATCGTCGAAGCTTCGCTGTTTCCTTGCCCACTGACGTGCAGATGCGGCGGTGGTGCTTTTATATCCGCGGCCAGTGACGTCACGGAATGAAACTTGCCGAACGATGGACGGTGAAGCGAGGCATTATCAGTGCAAGGGGTGGGTGCCTTCACCGACAGGCCGTGACCATCGTCTACTGGGGCGACGGGGCAGTCTGTAAGCACGCAAACTGTAGTGTCCATGTGCTGTTCCAACGGTAGAAACTGTATTCCGGACACCGGGGTTGGGAAGTCAGGCACAGTAGCAGCGCGGCAAATTGAAGCACCCAAGCTGGCGTAGAAGAAGTGCAGATGCGGCGGTGGTGCTTTTATATCCGCGGCCGGTGATGTCACGGAATGGAACTTGCCGAACGATGGACGGTGAAGCGAGGCATTATCAGTGCAAGGGGTGGGTGCCTTCACCGACAGGCCGTGACCATCGTCTACTGGGGCGATGGGGCAGTCTGTGAGCACGCAAACTGTAGTGTCCATGTGCTGTTCCAACGGTAGAAACTGTATTCCGGACACCGGGGTTGGGAAGTCAGGCACAGTAGCAGCGCGGCAAATTGAAGCACCCAAGCTGGCGTAGAGGAACTGCGCCAGCTTGGGTGCAAAATAATCACTTTGCGTCCTGCTGCAAGAACACGCCGGTTAACGAGATTCAGAACTACTCGGAGGACTATTTTGACGTGGTTGACGTAAGCATCTGCGGCATCAGCAACAACGCAAGAAAAGATTGGACAGTACACGATAAGGTGCACGGCTGCGAAAATGAACTGAAAATAGATACCGGTTCTCAGGTGAACCTCATTCCGCTCAGCGTCTTCAAACGCACATCAAAAACACCAGAATTGCAGAAGAGCACCGAAGTGCTAACTGCCTACAATTGTTCCGTAATCAAACACCTTGGCATAGTGACCATAGCACTAGAGATAAACGGCGCAAAAAAAACAAAACAACTTTTTCATCGTCAAGAAAGGGCGCCAAGCAATCGTCGGCCTGAGCACTTGCCGTGAGGTAGGCATTATCCCGGCAACCATCAATGCGATAAGACGAAGCGGTGCAGAGGCGCCCAGGACAGAATTCGCGCACTTTTTTTGAGGCACTGGTTGCGGAAAAGAAAACAAGATGATTCTTCGGCCAGATGCTGTTCCAGTCGTTCAACCAGTGTGGATAGCACCACTGGCGCTGAAGGAACCGCGGCGTGACAAACTCGCCCGCATGAAAAAAGCAGCCATCATCGTGAAAGTAGAAGAACCAACTGAATGGGTGAGTCCACTGGATGCTACACGGAAAAAGATTAAGTCGCTCAGAGTATGCATAGACCCGCGAGAAGTGAACAAAAATATATTGCGTGAGCACTACACCATGCCCATTCACGAAGACATAGAAAGTGATTTGTCAGCGGCCCAAGTCTTTTCACGTCTAGATGCAAATTCCGCATTTTATTAAATGCCACTTGATGAAGCTACATCGCCGATCTGCACGTTTGCAACACCGTTCAGGCGTTGTCGTTTTTTTAAGGTTAACGTTAGGAATTTCATCTGCCAGCGAAGTATTTCAGAAAACGCTGTCCGATATCTTTGAAGGTGTACCGGGAGTACGTGTCTACGTTGATGATGTCCTGGTGTTGGCGGCTGACAAAGCTCAACGCGACGAACATCTGCGCGCCGCTCTAGAAAGGGCAGAGAAAGCCGCGCTGACCTTTAACGCAGAAAAGTGTCTTCGGTGTGAGCGAAATAGCATTTTGGGTGACGTGACCATAGCATAAGGTGTGCTCCCCAGCCCCGACTTGATCAAAAGCATCACAGCTATGCCCGCTCCTGAAGATAAAAAATGCCGTACAGATATTGATGGGAGTTTTGTAATTACTTCCGCAAGTACATATGCCGTATAAGTGACAACACGGTGTTGTTGCAGAGCCTCGTCAAGGACGATATCGTTTTCGATTGGACTGCAGCTCACGCGCGCGAGTGGGAAGCCGTATGCCAGGCGTTACCGTCTGCCCCGCTCCTGGATTTCGTTGACGAGAAAAAAGAGACAAAGCTGGCAGCGGACGCCTCCCCAGTCGGCATAGGTGCGTCTTTATTGCAAAAGCATGACAGTGACTGGCACCCGGTCATGCATGCGTCGCGCACTCTAAGTGATAGCGAAACGCCATATTCCCAAATCGAAAAAGAAACGCTCGGCATCGTGTTGGCGTGCGAAAAATTGCACCAGTTTACATACGGCCGCAAGATTCTTATCGAGACGACCACCATTCATTGCTTGCGATTGCAAACAAATATACCGGCGAGATGCAACCAAGGCTACAGCGTTTCTTTGTGCGCTTACTCAAGTACAACTATGATTTGCAGTTTGCTCCTGGCAAGGGCCTTCTCCTGGCTGACATGCTCTCCCGCGCGGCTGCCCGCGCGTCAAACCCGACAACAACTGAAGACGTCGCAATCCAAGCTCTCTTCGGAATAGTAAGCACACCAACGAAGCAATATCTTCGAGTTGAAACTATGGCAGATCCTTATCTCAGGTTGGTGATACAGCAGCTTGCCGAATGTCGACCCCATGAAGGGGAATTACGCCCGTTTGTTGCTGAGCTATCCGTCATAGAATGAATATTACCTAAAGGATGCAAAGTTGTCTTATGATGAATATTACCTAAAGGATGAATATTACCTAAAGAATGGAAAGTTGCCTCGTGTCCATGAGACCTAAAATTCTAACAAATATACACACCGGGCATCTAAGAATGAACAAGTGCAAAGCAAGAGCGCGTGGATTATTTTTCTGGCCTGGCCCTGACAGCAGCATAGAATCGATGGTTCGTTCATGCAGCGCATGCCCGAAACAAGCGTACAAGCAACAATCCGAGCCACTTCTGCAAACAACACCCAGCGTGCCGTCGTACAGAGTAGGCATCGATATTTTTTCATTTGCTGGTGAAGCATACTTGACAGTCTACGACGTGCACTCAAACTTTCCTGAGGTAAAAAAGCTTGCTACCATGACAGCACGTGAGGTAGTAGAGAAAACGTCCGCTATCTTCGCATGCGATGGGATCCCTGCACAAGAATACACAGACAATGGTCCTCAGTTTATGTCAAAAGAATTTGCCCACTTTGGAAAACGACGTGATTTTGAGCACATCACTTCAAGCCCGCAATTTTCTCGGTCCAATAAAATAGTGGAAAAGGGGCTGAAGGTCGTCAAGCGCATCATGAAAAAGACTACCGAGTCACGTGGTGATTTTTTGCTAGGTATCGGGTATCTGGATTAGATTATGGATTCGCACAACTATTACAGGACAGGAACGGCAACTGCGCACCAACGTTCCGGAATACAGAGCTGAGCGCGGGAACCCAGTAGCAAAGCACAAGCAGATGGACAAAGGCAAGCCACTGCCACTACTGCAACAAGGAGACACGTTGCGCATATGGGACCACGATTGGTCACGCAAGGCAAGATTACTCAAGGAAGTTGCTCCTCTATCCCACATCGTCGACACTGAGGATGGATGGCTGCTGAGGCGCAACAGACAGCCCCTGCTTCGAACCCTAGAAGACTTCCACGCCATGTTCGATGACGGGAAGAGCCACGATGCCGAAGGCGACAACGCACATGTCGTGAGCCAGGACACTCACGGGCAAGGTCCGAATCAGCACTGTCTCGCCACTCGGAGCCTGCAATCCAAGGAACCTGGAGCGCCTGCGTTGCAAAATGAAATGAATGCGACGGCTCGAACGCCTATAACCACGACGTAAGCGTAGCAGTCAACCGAGCCCCGCAGGTCAACCCGTCACCGCAGTGAACCAAAGAGGCTGCGCACCGACGAAAGTTTCCGTCTAATCTCTTGACTTCCTTTTAATGTTTCGTTTGCAGCTTTGTTTCGGCAACGAAAAAGAGATGTATCTTACTTGGCTATCGCATCGCGCAAGCCGATAACGAGCCCCACTGTCACACCCTCTCTCTTCCCTGGCTGCGCATGCGGCTATATGAGGAAGAGAAAGAAAGCTGCGCGGGGGCTGCTTTGGTTCACTGACTTCATGTGTCGTCTTACTGCCATCCACACTTGATACACTCGTGTCGACAAGAGGTCTTACATAAACACCACCAAGTTCCACATAAAGTAGGTTTCTGCATGTAGGCAGGGCCCATACAGGTTTTGAAGGATGGGCCGTAGTTGCAGCTTCCATCCGTGAGCTGTCCCACCTTGTTTACCGAAGTGGCGTGGTAGCTTGAGGATGGGAAAAAAGAGCGCTGCCTGAGTGTGTAACGCGCCTGACGACATTGCGGAGACGAGGAGCGGCTGTACCTTGGCTGGACAATATTGATATGAATGCTCCAAGTTGGCGTATAAGGCGAGAAGGTAGTACTGTCCGGCCGCAGGTGGTGGTGACCAGAAGCGGATTACCTAGGCAGTGACGGGCGACGTGTTCAATACGGGCACAATTGCAGCTGATGGGTCGATCAACCTGTGTGCGCCAGTTGGCTGGGTTTTGTTGGGCGGTTGCGATCGTAGTGCCTCTGTGTGAGCGGTCGGGAGAATTTGGTAAGTGTTGGCATGCCTCACCGAGTAGAGAGACGGCAAGCCTAAGTTTGCGATTTCTTCCTAAACAACTGGTTCAATGAATAAGTTGGATAACATGTTGTCCCTGAAGTCAGAACGGTCAGCTGGAGGCGGAGTCATGGCCCAGCGCTCGCGGCGAGTTTTTCACCTGACGTCTTTAGCTGCTGTTGGCCGGGTGAGCCTTGATGGGTCTTCACATAACGAGCTCGCGGGGATATTCGGCTGTATGTCGTACAATTGGGAAACTCGACGGCCCTTAGCCTGTTCGAAGCGCTGACACTCCTTTATGATTTTTCCACTGTTGTACTATCTTTGCACAAAATGAGATTGAATGCATCATCAGCAATACGTTTTAAGATGTGCCCGGTCTTGTCTGCCTCGGACATGCTGCCGTCAGCTTTGTGACAGAGAGACAGCAAATCTTTATGTAGAGGTCATATGACTCACTTGAAGTATGAGCATGGCCTGCAAGTTTTTTTTCCTCTGCTATGTGTCCACCGATTGGTCTGCCAAACAGATCTCGAATTTTCGGTCTACAGAAATTGCAACTCGTAAGGTCAGCTTCACTCGTCTCGTACCATTGCCGTGCAGTTATCTTTCGCTAAAAAAGCAGGTTTGCTCGCATGTAGGCTGGGTCCCACCTGTAGCTGTCGCTCACCGTCTTATATAGCTTTAGCCACTCATCGACTTTCGTCTTGTCCACGCTGCAAATGGCCCAGGTTCTCGCGGATGAGTGAATAATACTGCAGGCATGGACGCTGACGGTTGGTATGCCATCGTCACTGGTCAGGACGTCGATAATTCATTTGCTATTGTAGTGGCAGATAGACGACGTCTGCTGCGTAGTTCCGTACTGGTACTCAGCAAGTCCATCAAATCTTACACAAAGACAGTGGATACTAGAGCGCAGAGCTGATGTAATTATGGCCAATATAGCTGCTTCCCAAGTGGCGCTAAGTGATGTCGCCTTCTTCTAGTCCGAGTAAGCTTTCTCGTGCTTTTTGCTGCAACAATATCATCAGCCCACTAAACCCTGTGTTCTCCACGCACGTTTGCTTTCTCTAGGAATCGAGTCAGTTATGCCTAATGGCAACCGGTCATGCAACCTACACGCTACAAGACCTGCCCATGCACATTTCTTTTTCTTGATTTTAATATGGCGTATTTAAAACCCGTTTGTCCCTTGATGCATTCTGCTCTTGTACAGTCTCCTAACGCAACACTTTTATTTTTATTTCTTTCCTCGGTGCGTCTTGCTCGATTTTAGTTGAACAATCTTTTTTAGCCTCAGAGTTTGTGCTCTCCGGGTAATCACCAGCAAGAAGAAGCTGGTATATGCCATCATCTTCAGGCAATGAAATAAGTTACCATTTTGTATTTGAAATTACTTGCGAATGGCCTTCATTCACTAGTATTGTTCTAGCAACTATAGCCTTGTAGTTTGGTTCCGCGGTTTTTACGTGTCCAAAGTTGACATGTCCCTTTACAACTTATGTATGTTCAGGCGTGCGGAAAATAATAAAACTCTCTAGGGTACATAAAAAGACAATATTTGTGAAAATCGCGTGATTGACCACGTCAGTACAAGAAAAAAGAGAAGAATGCATAGGAGATTAAAGTCAGAAGAGATCTGTCTGGCTATGTCTAATTTCACACAAATAAGATAAGCTTGTTAGCCACATATAGTCCAGTTTCTAAAGTTTAAATTTAAAAACTCTAAACAGATCCGAGGTTTCGGGACCTATTAAGCACCTTCTTCAGTGATGACGATTTGGCTGGCTGTGAAGCAATGCGAATTTTTTGGCAATGTCACCGTCTTCATTGTCCTTCTTCGCGCCGCTCTTGTACATCTCGGTCCCACACGTTCCGGGAATCAGTGAGCAAACCGTCCAGGGCATTGGGGAAGGAGGGCATCTAGGTTATGCACGTGTTTCAGCAATGAAGTGACCAAAGTACCGGCTGCCAAAAAGAGATGGCCCGGGCTAACACACAATGTTCCATGTGCGGACTTTGAAATCAGTGGAGCAATTTCATCTAGCTGATGGCAGATAGCGTTAACCTGTTTTTGTCCCTACGAGTGTTTGCGCGTTTGCGGTTAGGGTAGTGTTGAATTTCCCGTGCTCATGGCATAAGAAGAACAATAATTGCAGGCCAGCGACCTCGTGAGCTCGTTCAAAGAAAACGACAAGATATTGTTCCTTTTACGTTCTGCGCTCAAGCGGGCGCTAATAAACGTCGGTTGGAGTTCCTAAGTCTGCGTCGGCTTTTCAGTTGGCCACGTAATTTACAATTCGTCGCCATTCAACTCGGGAGGTGACTACCGCGAGCTGCTGTCAAAGGACATCGCTGGTTCCTGCCACCTGGAGCATTAGCTACGAACTACGGAGGCCTACCCAACAGCTCACCCCCATGGACAAGCCCGAGACCAAGATGGCAAGGCGAAGGACTCAAAACACCAAGCTCATTCAAGAGGCCTACTTGATAATTTGACGCGACAGTGCGACAAATCGAATCAATCTGTGACAGACTAAAAAATAGCAACGATGAGCTCAAAAAGATAAACGAAGAGATTGGAAGCCACATACGGGACGAAGCTATCGAGGCGGAGTATGCTGCCCCTCAAATATGACAATAACACGATCTGCATAACAAACGAGCTTCCGAGTAAACGCTGACAGCACCGCAACACACCTGTGGTTTCATAACCCATCGAAGTTTGCGACGTGCGTGCAGCTATTGGACCAGCTGAAAGGCCAGGAGCCAAGTAGACAAAGTTGACAATTCTTCCTTTCGCTGGTGACTTGTGCATGTGCTCATCAACAAGAACAGAAGTCTCACCTCGATGAAAAAATATAATTACTATAGCTCTACTTGAAAGGCGACACGGCGGCAGCCATAGTGAGGCGTCCTATTATTGAAGCAGGTAACCAAGACGCAATGGCCATGTTGAAACAACGTTTCGGTGACAAAATTAAGTGGTACAACTCTGCACGATCTGCGATCAGGTGCTCAATAATACGCGGGGTGTTGAGGCGTCTGGTGTTTGCAAAGTGTCTTTTACATCGATTTAATGCGACGTATTGCTGAGGTCTTTTTCGCATGAAATAGGTGTAGCATATCACCGTTCCAGCGCGAACCAACATGAGAGTGCCAACAACGTTCAGCATGCGACAGAACTTGAGCGTCTCCTTCACTTTCTCTGTATCAAACTGAAAGCCTAGAGAAGAGTGATTTCGGAAAACAAAATGTATGCAATGAAACGGCGCATTCCAGAGATGAAGGTCATCACTTCAACAACGGGATCCCACCGTTCTCGGTTCTTCATAATCAAGCTTCAAAGCAACCTCCGCATAGAGGCTGCATTTTCTGCAAAGCTACACAACACTTCAAGGACTCCTGCGGCAGTGGCCTACCAGTTTCAGAGAAGAAGCTTGTCTCCGGTGATACATTATGCTTTCGCTGCTAAACAACAGGTTAATGAGCAAGGCACTGCAGGCGTAGGGTTCGCATGCTCGGGATACAGAGGTCCTCATGCGTCGAGTATGTAAGATTCAGAAAAGCCGAGGCGACGAGCACGCGAAAACATCAAAGGCAGCAGAATGACTGTATGTGCAGCTACCACCAAACCCAGCGCAAGAGATGGCAATTCAACGTGCGTGCTCCTACAAACTTTCCGCGCATGGGCTGTGAGCGATGATTTGTGTCACTACATCAGAGGCGTGCTTGATGGAAGACAAGCACTAACATTCCTAACCGAAGCACTCTTAGTCCCGTTAACTAGGGAGGCTATCGCGGGGCAAAATCCAAGGATTGAAGTCCCGTTAATTTTGGAGGCGATCGCTGGGCTGATTCCAAGGGCCGAAGTATCGGCCCCCCGAACCACACCACGAAAGCGTGGACAATTGAGATGTGGTTCTATTTGGCGCGCCAGCGGACGCCGGCTGTGGCCCAAAGAACAAGTTAGAGCCGAGAGTTGATAAACAGAACAAAATTATATTATCAATTATGGCAGATCAATTGGATACAAAAATATGCACCCTCGACAATAAATGAATACGATATGTCACCAATCAAACAACTAACTACATTGTACAATCAGCCACACTCGAAACAACGGGCACAAAGAACAAAACACACTACAATACAGTCGCAAGCGTCGAACATCAATACACTTAAAGACTAAAGAGTTCGAAAACCCATTCAGTCTAAAGTCCTTGGAACAAAAGTCTGGATGATACTCTTCCGGGAATTACTCACTCAAAGTCCAGCGCTGTTGTCGTTCCGCTGCCTCCGAAGTTTTGCTTCCAGGCAACCTCGCGTATTCAATTGGCCGCTCTCCAAGCACCAAAATTCTTCGCCGGTAGCACGTTCGATTCTTCGTCGACGCTAGCGGTTGCCACGCGTCTTCGCTGGCTGGCGGTAGACACACACTCTTGCCTGTAGCACGAGTCTTCACCCCTCAGGTGGAAATCATCTTTTTCTCCTCCTTTGTCACTGAGGACAAAAGGCTTCGCCGACAACGCGGAACACCCTACGCACTCTGGCGCGAAATTCCTTCTTCTCCTGATTTGTCACTAAGGGCAAAACCTTCGCCGACAGACACAGCAGAACACCCTACGCACCCTGGCGCAAAATTCCTTCTTCTCCTGCTCTCCCATCTCTGATTCTTGGTTAAACACATTCCGCGCTAGATTGCAGAAAATTCTCATCGTTTCGTCGGCGCTATACGCAGCCGAGGCTGGAAAAAGAGTGAGACGGTTCGAGGACCGTCCACGACACATGACACAACTCTGCATCACCACGCCCCTTTCCCTAAAGAACCTTCCAGGGCTACTCGGACGCCGATGTGAGGAGGATAGTCGACGAGACTACGCTTCCGAGACGGCAGAGACGGGGCACCCGGGGAGCCTTTGGATGTTTATTTTCTTCTTTATCGTTGACCTTGAGGCGCCTCTATAACGCTTGGTCGCGAGAATTCGGTGGCATGCCCTTTTTTGAGAGCTGGTTTGTGACACTGCCCCCCACTTTAAGATTATTATCACATAATATTCAAAACCACACAAACGAGTGTGAACAGTCACCACACACTCTAAGACTGTAACCTAGTCCGTCGCTCGTGACACGTCACATTCACAATACAATTGCACGTTGCAATTCAATCTCACAACACATGAAATATAACCACAGGAACACAAGTATCAACACTTCATCACATATTCCAACCAATAGAGATGTACGAAGTTCCGGCTTTACAATAAGTGTACAATCCTATACATCCTATCACCACAACAAACACATTGACTCGCTCGACATACTTATACAGGATAACAACCGCATTAACACAACATATTGCACTCAGCACTGCCAAACACACTCCGACTGGACCTATCCTGTGTACTTCGAGCAGCGCTTGCGCCTTTTCTTGCGGTGCTCTCTCGACCTCTTCTTATTGTTCTTGTTTCCGTTCCGATGAGCCCTTTTCGACGATGGTATTTGAGGCGGCATCTCAGCCATCGTTGTCCCTTCCGACACTGTTTACGCGTCGTAACGTTCAACCGATCTTGTCTGATTATTCACCAGCTTGTTCATGTGACGACTTTGGGCCTGGCTGGCTGACTACGTCACCTTTACATTGTCGGTAAGTCGAGGTCGTGTCGACGTAAGTGCAGCTGCCCAGCATATCCTCTCGTTCAACACAATCATCACCTGATTCAATGTCACTTGCAGCCAGGCTTCCCCTTGGGCTCGAGTGAGATCCGTCGTGGGATGCTCCTACACTGTATCTTGCGGTCCCTGGGTCGGCGAGGGCTTTACCTTCGGGTATTCTTTCAAACGTTCAGGATCTCGTGCCCTGTCGATGTTTCCGATGATGAGGTCGTACAGGGGGGTCGTAGGGCAGTAACCTTCCCGCTGAAGTAAGTGGTTTCAACCTCAATCTCTGCTTCGGGAAGCATCCCAACCGTACTATCAATTAGGCAAACTGGTTTCGTTTTGCCTGTTAACTCACTTCTGCATACCAAATTTCTCCGCACGATAACCGTGGAGCTACCCGTATCTGCTAACACCGTAACCTTCTTGCCCCAACTTTTCCAGACATCGCTCGCATTCCCTTCCTAACACCGGTGGGCCGTCTTGTCGTTACAGCACCCACAATAGGAAATTTCTCCCCCTTTTTCAACTCTACGAATCTATCAGTGACGTTGTCATCAACGGTTTTTGGTGCCAGTTGCACACAGGATACCTGGTGAGTTTAACTGACTCCGTTTCGACATGCGTCTGCTTTGTGCCCAGTCTGATCAAACTTGAATGATTTTACAACCGTAGGGCTCGTAAAGTTAGTTCGAAAGCTGTTAGCGTGATGACCAATTCGGTTACACAAAAAACGTCGCGGAACACTCTGCGGTGCACGCTTCTTTTGTTCGGGTGCCGATTTCTTCGAATCTTCGGGACACTCCTTCCTGACTTTCGCCAGATTTGTGCCACCTTGCGCTTCCGAAAATTGGTCGGCCAATTCAAGCATGTATTCAAGCGACTCAGCTTTCCTCTCAAGCACAGCGACAGGCTTGTGTGGCAACTGGTGGGAAATTGCTCTCTAATAAGGAGTTCTCTAAGCTCATCGTACTCCCGCGCTGTCCCTGAAAGTTTAACCCATCTGTCGAAATAATGGCTAAGTCTGGTGGTGTACTGCGTAGCCGTCTCACCATCAGCTGGCTTTCCTGTCCGAAATCTGTCCCGGAGTCCTTCCACAGTAAATATAAATCGCTTCAGTAAAGCAGCTTTCACCTTTGCATAGTTGGCTGCATCGGTCAGCGTCAGCCTACCGTACACACTGAGCGCTTCGCCACTCAAGCATGTACTCAAAGCAGTTGCCCATTGATGTTCCGGCCAGTTCTGTCTCCTTGCAATCGTCTCAAATCTGTGAAGGTACGCGTCAAGGTCGTTCTTCCTTTCATCAAACGCTACGAGCAGCTTGCTTGGGTTGAAGCAGAACCCATGATCTTCCCATTCGCTGCTTTCAGCTCTAGCTTCGATAGGAGTTTCACTTCACTGTTGCAAACGAAGCCGCTCGAGTTCCATTTCGTGCTGTTGCTGCCTTTCCATTTCCTCTCTTTCTTCTTTCGCCCTCTCAGCTGCCAGTCTTTCTCTCTCCAGCTCCGACTTCAATTGCTGCTCTCCTTCTTCTTTCAGCTGTCGCTCCTTTGCTTCTCCTTCTTCTTTCGCCTTTTCAGCAGCCAGCTTTTCTCTCTTCAACTCCAAATTCAATTGTTGCTCTCTTTCTTCTTTGGCCCTTTCCGCTGCCAATATCTCTCGTTCCTACTTAGCTGTTTTTTCTTCCTAGGCTCTCAGCTGCCAACCTCTCTTTCTACCACCTCTTTCTCCTTCTGGCTCACCCATTTTCGCAGGTCGGCGCCAGAAAGACCCGTATTCTCACCAAGAGCTACTAACTTTTCGAGATCCATTCTGTCTCGCAAACAAAACCTGCAAAAATATCTGCCTAAATCAGTCTATCGGAACACTCTTCTGCACTCGTTAATGAGAACACTGAGCAACACACAAAATCATTCCGATAGCACTGTCAACAACTCGAGGCTCTTTCTCACTACTTTGGACACACTGTGCACCAAAAAGGTCCTGTCGCGGACGCCAGAATAATTGTCACAGGTCCCATTAATTAGGAAGGCGATCGCCGGGCTCATTACAAGGGCCGAAGTATCGACCCCCCAAACCGCACCACGAAAGCGTGGAC
The DNA here is from genome assembly GCA_013436015.1 of Rhipicephalus annulatus. Classification (NCBI taxonomy): domain Eukaryota; kingdom Metazoa; phylum Arthropoda; class Arachnida; order Ixodida; family Ixodidae; genus Rhipicephalus; species Rhipicephalus annulatus. Next base: position 27,818 of record WOVY01006561.1, read on the forward strand.
AATTTAGAAGTGGTCCTACTTGGCACGCCGGTGGACACCGGCTGTGGCCCAAAGAACAAGTCAGAGCCGAGATGATAAACAGAACAAAATTATATTCTCAATTCATGTTCATCATCAGCCTGACTACGTCCACTGCAGGACAAGGCCTCTCCCAAGTTCCGCCAGTTAACCCGGTCCTGTACTTGCTGCTGCCAATTTATACCCGCAAACTTCTTAATCTCATCTGCCCACCTAACCTTCTGTCTCCCCTAACCCTCTTCCCTTCTCTGGGAATCCAGTTAGTTGCCCCCTATGACCAGCGGTTATCCTGTCTACGCGCTACATGCCCGGCCTATGTCCATTTCCCCTTCTTTATTTCAACTAATATCCTTTACCCTCGTTTGTCCCCTAATCCACTCTGCTCTCTTCTTGGCTCTTAAGGTTACACCTACCATTTTTCTTTCCATTGCTCGCTGCGTCGTCCTCAATTTAAGCTGAACCCTCTTTGTAAGTCTGCAGGTTTCTGCTCCGTAGCGAAGTACCGGCAAGATACAGCTGTTATATACCTTCCTCTTGAGGGATAGTGGCAATCTACCTGTCATAATTTGAGAGTGCTTGACGAATGTGCTCCACCCCAGTCTTATTTTTCTAGTTACTTCGATCTCGTGGTTAGGTACTGCGGTTCTTACCTGCCCTAAGTAGACATTGTCTTTTACAACTTCAAGTGCACTATTACCTATTTCGTAGCGCTGCTCCTTTCTGAGGTTGTCGTGCATTACTTTCGTTTTCTGCAGATTAATTTTAATACCCACCTTTCTGCTCACCTTTTCTAACTCCGTAATCATGAGTTGCAATTCGTCCTCTGAGTTACTCAGCAATGCAAGTCATCGGCGAAGCGCAAGTTACTAAGGTATTCTCCATTAACTCTTATCCCTAACTGTTCCCATTCTAGGCTTCTGAAAACCTGCTATAAACACGCGGTAAATAGCATTGGGGAGATTGTGTCCCCCTGCCTTACACCCTTCTTGATTGGTATTCTGTTGTTTTCTTTATGAAGCACTATGGTAGGAGTTGATCCTTTGAATATTTCTTCCAGGATGTTTATGTAAGCTTCATCTATGCCCTGGTTCCGCAGTGTCTGCATGACGGCTGATATTTCTACTGAATCAAACGCCTTCTCGTAATCTATGAAGGCTATGTATAGTGGTTGGTTATACTCTGAGCATTTTTCTATTACCTGATTGATAGTAAGAATGTGGCCAATTGTTGAGTAGCCTGTTCGAAATCCTGCTTGTTCCTTTGGTTGATTGAATTCTAATGTTTTCTTTACTCTGTTAGCAATTACCTTTGTAAATAGCTTGTATACTACAGAGAGCAAGCTGATCGGCCTGTAATTGTTCAAGTCCTTGTCATCTCCTTTCTTATGTATTAAGATGATGTTAGCGTTCTTCCAAGACTCTGGTACCCTTCCCGTCAGGAGACACCTCGTAAACAGGGTGGCTAGTTTTTCTAACACAATCTGTCCTCCATCTTTCAGCAGGTCTAATGTTACCTGATCCTCACCAGCAGCTTTGCCTCTTTGCATGCTCTCCAAAGCTTTCCTGGCTTCTTCTATCATTACTGGTGGGGTGTCATCTGGGTTATTGCTAGTTCTTATAGTATTAAGGTCGTGGTTATCTCGGCTACTGTACAGATCTCTGTAAAACTCCTCCGCTATTTTAACTATCCTATCCATATTGGTAGTTATTTTGCCTTCTTTGTCCCTCAGTGCATACATCCGACTTTTGCCTATCCCAAGTTTCCTCTTCCCTGCTTTGACGCTTCCTCCGTTTTTCTGAGCGTGTTCAATTCTCTCCATTTTATACCTTCTTACATCGCATACCTTACGCCTTTAATCAACTTCGAAAGCTCTGCCTGTTCTATTTTGTCTGTTGTACTTGAGACTTTCATGATTTGACGCTTCCTAATTAGGTTCTTCGTTTCCTGGGAAAGCTTGCCAGTGTCCTGTCTAACTACCCTGCCTCCAACTTCCACTGCACACTTCGTAATGATACTCGCTAGATTATCATTCATTGTATCTACGCTAAGGTTGGTTTCCTCACAAAGAGCCGAGTACCTGTTCTGCAGCGACACTCTGAATTGCTGTACTTTCCCTCTCAGTACTAGCTCATTGATTAGCTTCTTGCGTATCAGTTTCTGTCGTTCCTTCTTCAAGTCTAGGCGAATTCAAGAGCGTACCATTCTGTGGTCACTGCATCGTACCTTGCCAACCACTTCCACATTCTGCACAATTCCTGGGTGTGCAGTCATTATAAAGTCTATTTCGTTCTTATTTTCGCCATAAGGGCTTCTTCATGTCCACTTGCGGTTTTCTCGTTTTCGGTAGAAAGTATTCAAAATCCGCAAATTGTTGCGTTCGCAAATTATTGCGTTCTGCGAATTCTACTAGTAGCTCTCCTCTGGCGTTTCTAGTGCCGATGCCGTAATCTCCTACTGCCTGGTCTCCAGCCTGCTCCTTCCCTACCTTTGCATTAAAGTCGCCCATGACTATAGTATACTGTGTTTTTACCTTACTCATTGCCGATTCCACGTCTTCTTAGAAGCTTTCAACTAAAGCGTCATCATGGCTTGATGTAGGCGCGTAAGCCTTTACTACCTTCGTCTTGTATCTTTTATTCAGTTTATTTACCATACTTACCACCCTTTCATTATTGCTATAGTATTCCTCCATGTTGCAGCTATGTTTTTCTGAATTAGAAACCCCACTCCCAGTTGTCTTCTGTCTGCCAAGCCCCGATAGCAAAGGACGTGCCCATTCTGTAGCACAGTATAGGCCTCATCTGTCGTCCTAACCTCACTGAGCCCTATTATATCTCATTTAACACCCTCTAGCTCCTCGAATAGTACAGCTAGACTTCCCTCACTAGATAAGGTTCTAGCGTTAAATGTTGCCAAGTTCAGGTTCCAATGGCGGCCTGTCCGGATCCAGAGATTTTTACCACCCTCTGCTGCATTGCAGATCTGACCGCCGCCGTGGTCAGTTGCTTCGCAGCTGCTGGGGACTGAGGGCCGCGAGTTATTCAACGTATGCATGTGGGAGGTAGTGGCCAGATACTGCACCAGGGCGGCCAATTCTTCTCTGGTGAGGGAGTGCGTTCCCGGCGGTGGTTACCGGTGAGGCCGCACCCCAGGCCTCTTAATGCAGTTTCATCAACACGCAGATTTTTTTTAAATACAGTTGAGAACTGCGCGGCACCGGGATTTGAACCACGGACCTCTGTGGCAGATCAAATCGATACGAAAATATGCACACTGGACAATGAATGAATACGATATGTCACCAATCAAACAACGTACTACACAGTACAATCAGGCACACTTGAAACAACGGACACAAACAACAATATGCACTACAATGCCGTCGCATGCATCGAAAAACCAAGACACTTAAAGACCAAAAAGTTTGAAAACTAAATCAGTCCAGAGTCCTTGGAACAAAAGTCTCAATGATACTCTTCTGAGAATATCTCTCTCAAAGTCCAGCGCAGTTGTCATTCCGCTGCCGCGGAAGTTTCGCTTCCAAGAAACCTCGCGTCTTCAATTGGCCGCTCTCCAAGCACCCGTATTGCGTCCGTATTTCGTGAAAGAGGCGACCGAGCTTGCTGTTGGCGCGACCGAGCTCGTTGCGATCTTGCAGAGCAAAACGAACCCACCAACGCCGCTGGCGTCGGTGGTTTTTTCTGCTATTCGTGTATTACAAGACAGTCACTTGCCAGCAAAGTAAGCCGTACTGTCTTTCTTGCTTCCGGCGTGCGGGAATCATCGATGTATATGCCACAATATAGCGTAGTGGCGTTTGCGAGCCGCCACAACAACCGGGTGACAGCGCATCCATCCCTCGTTCGCCCCGTGGTAGATGGCACATTCGGCGGTGTGGAGCGCGTCCAGTGCGAACGACGCTGCGTTTCGGCGGCAGGAGAATGTCGGTCGCTGTAGAAAGCGGATGTTTCAGTGTGAACTAGGCATAACGCTTGGTCGCGAGAATTCGGCGGCGCGCCCTTTTTTGAGCGCTGGTTTGTGACTAATGCAATGACAGAAAAGCAAGGAAAACATCATCGCCATGAACTCGTAGTTTGCATAGACATTTCAAGGGAGCGCAGAACACGTGTCCTCAAAGATGGGTGACTCCCGGGCCATGGTATGCGTGTTGAAGACTCAACTAGAAGTTGATGAAGAACTAATCTGGTCATTTCGGGAACTAGAGAGTGTCAGCATAATTGATCCCACAAACTCAGAGATTGAGCTGAGACAACTATACAACACTTCGAGGAAACAATAGCGCTGCGGAAAGGCAGATACGAAGTGTCGCTCCCCTGGAAAACTGTATTAAAGCTATGTGACAACAAGGAAATGGTCACTACCAGGCTGAAGAAATGTTCGATCCACTTTGCAGAGATTGGCTTCTGCAGGCTTACGATGCCGCGGTATGTGTTTATCTGCTAGCAGTACATGCAGAAGTATTAAAATACCCACCCAAGAATTCGGCAAAAGTGCGATACAAGCCACATATTGAAGTTATCCGAGAACAGGCTTTGACAACCAAGGTGCGAGTCGTCCTCGACGCGTCGTAGAGGACACGAGCATGCAATTTGCTCAACGAGTGCTTAGAGGAAGGTAAGAACTTGTGCCAAGATCTCGTAAGGATGTTGCTGTTCTTTAGAACACACCCCATTGATATAATATTGTTACGGAAAAGAAGAGACGCCGCAACGTCTCTGCATGCAAGTAGCATGCATGTAGCAATACGTGCTACATGCTATTGCATGTATAGCTACATGCAATACATGCATGTAGCAATATTCAGAAGGCTCTTGTTCAGATTTCGATAAAAGAAGAGGACAGAGATGCCTTCTGATTACTGTGCAGTGGTTTAAAGAAAGCGATGTTGCCGAGTTTCCACAGAAGGAACCACCGAAATTAAGAATCACCAGAATACCGTTTGGAATGACCTGCAGCTCATTTTAGCTTGCAAACCATTGTTCATCTCATAGAACAGGAACACCGAGTACGGGCTTGACTGCCAAAACATTAAGCGAATCGTTTTACATGTACGACTTGGTGACAAAAGCTGATACGGACAACGAAGCTGCTGAGTTTTGTAGAATGACTGTCAGTTGGGCGTGTTCGTAAATGTTCACGATGAAACAATCACTAAAAATACACACACTCAGAGAAGACACAGACAAGCGCTTACTAGCAACTAAAAGTTTCATTTCGAAGCGAACACTAATGAATACATCACACGCATGTACGCTGTTTTTTTCTGTTTTACGTTTTCTTTTCATAGTTCTTGACACGTGTTTGTTTCCGGTTATGTGCCATCGAATATGGGAGTGTATATTTTGTTGTATCACGTTGTTGATGATGACAAGGGAAATTGAGAATGACGTACATGCGTGTGAAGTATTTATTAGTGCTTGCTTCGAAATAAAATTTTCAGTAGCTAGTAAGCACTTCTCTGTGTCCTTTCTGAGTGTGCGTATATTTAGCGCTTGTTTCATCATGAGTTTTGTAAAGAGGTGCAACAGCTCATGCTCTCGACAGGCATGACTTTCCGCAAAGGGACGACAAACTTCGCCAAGCTTATGAACCTCTTGGAAGGTGAAAATCGGTCAACCAGCCAAGAGATGACTGTACTTCACGAGGCTTCAGTTAACGTAATGGTAATTTCATGAAGTATCCAGAGCGATTATTTCAGCTTCTCAATGGCTAATCTTCTTGCCCTTCCTTAAGGACCACTCACCATGCCCCATATCGAATTTCAGTTAGACAGTGGAAGTTGGATGTCCGATGAGGAACGTTTTGCCTCAAAAATGTTTCGAATCGGTTCATTAAGAGTGGAGAAAACAGGTTTTTTGAAGCTGCGCGAAACGAGGGTGAGAGGAGGCGAGCTCGAAACCCTTGCCGGTCGTCTGCGTAGCCTTCGCAAGCCAAATCACTTTCCCATCCTCTCCGACATCCGACCAAGAGGTGACGTACGCATGACGTGCCGAACAAGCCCATCCCCGTGCACGCGAGCGCCGTTGCTTTTTTGACCAGCATTATGTTGTGGTATTCTGCCTGTTTCTGCGGGATGGTTTGGAAACGCTGGCTTAGACGCGGTAAAGTGGATGAGCACAATGAGTGTGCGAACGCGTAGGAGCGTTCAACCGCGGTGATCTCTTCAATGCGCTGACTGCGAGGACATGAACGCATGCGCAATGCTGGCACATTAGCCCCGCATTTCGTTGAATTTCACGGAAAAATTGAAAGAAAAACGCGCACATTTTTTATTGCGTCTCATTATTTATCTCAAGTTTTTTTCCTCTCCTAAAGCAACAAATACATAAACTACGCATGTAGTGTTAAATAGGTTTTGCCATGTCACGTGGTATACTGTTGACAACGTCAGAGCCTACTCGTCTACGTAGAGGACCAACGTCCCTGCATTGCCGTCTACGTAGCGCCATGCCTACGCCTACGTCATGCCCTCAATCTCTACGCGTGCGCCAGCAGAGGGAAGAGGGAGCAGCTTTCATCTTCAAGTTAGACCCATTTCCGCGGCGCGTAGCATTGAAAAGTTTGGCAGACGTGATAATGAACGCCTCGTCTACGCATTGCGCTTGTCAGCCCGAAATCGCCAAACCTGCTGAGTGGCCCTTTAGAGCAAAGGCAGGCAGGAAAAGGTTTGTTCTACAAGCATTGTTGTGAATTTTGGACCCGGTGGGATTCGTGTTGCCATGCATGGTGTCCGTACGAATACTGTTTCAGAAAATCTGGACACGCGCAATGAACTGGGACGTTTGCTTGCCCGAATATTTACATGAACAATCACGAAACTGGATGATTCAGCTGGCGAAGCTTCAGTCAGTTAAGGTTCCACGCTACTTCAACAGCAACAGAAAGCAGCTTCCCCGCTTAGTAGAAGTGCAAGTTTTCAGCGATGCGAGTCTGTTGGCGTACGGCTCAGTGGCCTAATTCGTGGCTGACAAAGCAAGACGACCCAACCTACTAATCGCCAAGTCACGTGTTGCGCCCATCAAGACGGTAACTTTGCCTCGTCTAAATTTTCTAGGGGCATTGATAGGCGCAAGGTTGATGACTTCGATATTCAATGCACTTACGGGCTTTCAGCTGCTTTGCATAACGTGGACGGATTCGACAATAACGCTTTTATGACTTAAAGGAAATGTACAGAAGTGGGAAGACTTCGTTCGCAACAGAGTCACTGAAATACAAGAGCGAACCAAGTATTGCCCCGGTAAAGACAACCCTGGAGACCTGCTGACTTGAGGAGTATCTATAGATCAGATAGCTAAGAGCACATTGTCGTGGCATGGGCCTAGCTGGCTTCAAGAACCGAAACACATGTGGGCATCACAACCAGTGCGAACATCGGACGACGATGTCGTGAATTGTGTGGAAGTCAACATTCAAGTATTCCTTACCATTCTAGCTTCGCCTCCTCGACTTGCAGTGGTGTGCTACAGTAGACTTGACAAGATTCGGAGAATTACAGCATAGGTGCAGAGGTTCCTCCATTGCTGCAAGCATCAAGGCTGCGACAAATAAACTGGTCCTCTCACTGCAAAGGAGATATCGAGGGCGGAGCAGTGTTGAATTTGACACGTACAAGACACATTTTTAGCGCAGAAGTCAAAGCTCTCGTTGATGAGCACTGTATCGACAAAACTTTGTCTATCGCAGGCCTCAACCATTTCTAGGATGAAAGTGGAATATTTCGGCTTGGTGGCCGTTCGATGCGAATAGGATCTCCTGAAAGGTGGTAAGCACCCGATTACACTGCCAAGTGATCATCACTTTTTAAGGCTATACCAGTAATCTGAGCCCACTGCGAAATTCTACACGGATGCGTGCATGATACCCTTATTCAGTTAAAAGCGTGCTTCTGGGTGGGCAAAGCACAAAGCCTGGTAAAGATTGATTGATTTGTGGGGTTTAACGTCCCAAAACCACCATTTGATTATGAGAGACGCCGAAGTGGAGGGCTCCAGAAATTTTGACCACCTGGGGTTCTTTAACGTGCACCCAAATCTGAGTACACGGGCCTACAACATTTCCGCCTCCATCGGAAACGCAGCCGCCGCAGCCGGGAATTGAACCCGCGACCTGCGGGTCAGCAGCCGAGTACCTTAGCCACTAGACCACCGCGGCGGGGTAAAGCCTGGTAAAGAAAGAAACGAGAGAATGTTACTTGTGCAAACGATATACCGTTGGCCTAGGACACGCTCCCATAGCTCCTCTCAGAAAGCATCGCTTGACACCAACGTACGCATTTCCAGAGGTCAGGGTAGATTTCGTGGGTCCTCTCTTCGTAAAAACAGAGTCAGGAGAAAAGACGTGCCACTTCAAGCGTGATCCACTTAAAACTTGTGTCCAGCACGATATATAAGGCCTTCTTGATGGCCTTACGTCGTTTTTGTGCCAAATGGGAACTTCGCCAGGTCATTTATTCAGACAATAGAAGGCCTTTAGGAAAACGCCAAGGGACTTGCGAAACCTTTGCAGCATGCCGTTACAAGATGATATAGCCGGGCACCTGACCAGTAAAGGCATAAAACTGAAGTCTATTGTGTCTAACGCTGCTTGGTGGGGTAGATGGAGGAGCGGAAAGCAAGGACTGTGAAGACACCGCTTTGCAGGTTTCTCCGAAGAGCCTGCCCCCATTCCAAAGAACTTATGACGGTGATTGCGGAAGTTGTAGCTGTCGTCAATTCGAGACCTGTCACATTTATTGAATACAAAAACGGCCAGCCATGTACTTTGACGCCGGCTTACCTGTTAATTGGCCGAAGATTCACGGCGATATCAAAAGGCAGCATCGAGAAAACGGAGATCTCGACGCGTAAGAAGGCCATCCGGAGAGTTCAGTACAGAAGGCGCCTGACAAAAAGTTTGGAAGCGATGGACCAAGGACTATTTGCTCACACTGGAGTGCACTTCTGCGACAAAGGGTGTGCGAAGAAAGTTAAGGAATGTGCTGTTGTACATGTAGATGCTGAAAACCTTCCACGTCAAACGTGGCAACAGCCAAGTGTGATCGAAGTCTACGAGGGAGGGGATGGTCATGTTCGCTCGAGCAAGCTAAAATGACAAGACAGCCTTGTGACTACGAGGGCAATACAAAAACTGTACGTGCTAGAACTGCAGGCATGACACTAATACGCCGCCGGGGGTGTTGAATTTGCCACGCTCGTCGCCTAAAAAGAAGAAAAGCTGCACGAGAGCAATCTGGTGAGCTTGTTCCGACAAGACGACGACAAATCATTCTTTTTTACTTTCTGGGTTCAAGCGGACGCTAATTAACGTCGGTTTGATTTCTTAAGCCCGGGTCGGCTGTTCAGTTGGCCACATATTTTGCCATAGAATGCATGCGCCACCACCTGGCTTACTCGGTTTGAGCCTCTTCTTGACCTTGCTTCATCTTATTTTGTCTTTCAAGTTTTTTCATTTCTTAGCAAGTATGCCCTTCCCCCGTCGCACAATTTCATTCATAACTATCTTACCACTCTTTCATACCGTCTATTCTTATCTCGTACTTCGCTCTGCTACATTACATAAAATTATGCTAAGATTCTTCCTCTCGTATCCACATTTTTTCCCTGTTTACTCTCACTTCACTTCCCACTTCTTGCTTGCATATAGGATTCAAAACTACGCAATAATTACCCTCCATCTTTTCCTCATTGTATTGAAATTTTACTCACTATCACTTCCAATTACCTCCCCATTCACATACTCTCAATATAATATAGCTTGTTGGCGGAAAGTGCATTCAAAACATGATGTTTTAAAGCCCTAGATTCTGAAAGGTGAGTGATAAAAGCTAAAGAAAGTATCTTACGAACCTGCCATTCTTTGATAATCTTGCATTGATGAGTAACTCAGAGGACGCATGACAACACATGATATTGAACTGGACGCGGAGAGAACAAAGCTTTCGATATTAGGTAAGATACTAAACTTTGTAAGAAACACGTCTAGTGTAACAGGTATTAAGCATGAAGCTGAATCATGTGAGTAAAATTACTAGAAAAACAAGGATAGAGTGAAGCTCATACGGTAAGCATTCTCGTATCTATAATGGTAGTCTACCGCTATCATTGATGGTAGTCTACAGTGAATTTTATTACGAGCAGAAACCTGAAGGCTTAAAAAAAGAGGTTAAAAATAAATTTCGGACGACGCAGGAAACTACACAAAGAGAAGTCATAGAACCTTGAAAGACAGGGAGAGAACCGAGTGGGTCAGATCACAGACTGTTGTTGGAGACATCATAGCTGAAATCAAAAACGAATAGGCATAGGAAAGACAGGTAGCACAGTCGCAAGATAACGCTGGTTGGTAGGTTAGGTCAATGAATTGCAAGAGAAGGCAAATGCTTAAGCTGGAGACAAAAACTCAGGGAGGCAGACGAGATAAAGAGGCTTACATGTAAAGTGTGGCAGCCTCAAGCACATTATTTTCTTCAATGGCACAAGATACGGTGGCCTTTGCCCCGTGGTTGGCATTGTGCGACTATCATGATAAAAGTAGTGATCATGATTCACTATCAGATGCATGGCTATGATAAACCAGCAGAAGCTCGGCACAAGCCCTCTTCTATAGTAGCGTGTACCCAAAGAGGTATTTGTAAACCGTTAGCGTGTATCCGCGCGACGGACCGAATCGTTCTTTTCCGCGGCCACGGGATCCCTCGTCGTGGATTTCTGTCACTGGTGCCATGTTCGAAAACATCGCGGGTGGACAATGCCGATCTCTTTTTTGCTTTTGGATGCGCGCGCAGTAAAAACTGATTTAACTGAGGGTGCCATTACAAGTTTGGCAGCAAGCGCTGATTTTTCGTTTTCTCGATTGTTTTCGTAATTTTAGTCGACAAAGTTATAAGTGCATGGCAACAATACCTTTTTTTTCTCTTCTCATCTGTTTGGACCTTCATAATCACCAAAGTTTCAAACTTGAGATGTTTGATTGCTTTACTATGTGTGTTTTAACGTCCCAAAAGCACCATTTTACAATGAGAAAGGTCGTGGTGGAAAGCACCGGCAGTTCTGACCACCTGGGGTTCTTTAATATGCACCAAAGTCTGGGCACACAGGCTTTCCCCATTTTCGCCTCTTTTGAAATAACAGCCACCACAGCCGGGATTCAATATGCGACCTAGGGGTCAGCAGCCGAGTGCATTAGCCGCTTCAGACTCTGCGTCCGAGACGGAAACATAAACGTTGAATACTTTTGCCTGAGATAATTGGGTTTTCGACATTGAGACTGATCGCGCCATCTCGCGAAAATAGGAATAAGCAAGCATTCGCACATAAATATGTACTCTGAGATTTGGTAGCACTCGGCTTTCGCAGATAACCGAGATCATGTTCTGCCAATAGCGGCACTGGCTAAACCTACAACTCTCAGAAAATGACTACGGTGCTCTGAAGTAGAACCAAATGGCCATGTATACGTTGTCACCGAAGCTTAACACAAGCCTAAAGCCCACACAACCGTCAGGTTGAAATTAACAGCCCACACAATGTGCGACGAAGAGCTTAGATATTCGAAGCGGGCACCCTTCGCTTCAGACAGTACCGCCAATTTTTTTTAAAAGACGAGAGTCTTTCTTGGGACCTTCGACGCAAAAGTTTTGGTCTGTCTGTCTGTCTGTCTGTCTTTACATTTGTCTCTTTGTCCACTCTTAACGGCATGGGGAACTTTAAACGGCCGTGCCCATCCGCAGCGGCCAGCTATGTTGCTCAAGGTTCAGCGTTCATGCTTGTGCAATCGTCAATTAAAAAGCAATTAGTGCGCATGAATGTAGCACCATAACAACACGTATATATTATGCATGTGCGTTTCTTACTATAAAAAGCATACATAAGCAATTTTAAGATCATACCGCTTATCACGCTGCGCTGACCATGAAACGCTTCCACGGAAAGGCAAGTGTTTCCAACGCATTGCCAAAACAAAACGGTGGTCGCACCTACCCGTCGCCTTGCGTTCTACAACTTATCACATCTGAGATGGGCGCGCACACCCGTCTCAGAACCACGCGCTTTGTTTTTCGAAACAACTGCCATGGGCCACCTATGTCTCACGTGTGACGTGACTAGCTCGTTCGCCTCCGCTGCACGCTAGAGGCACTCTAACGCAGTGCCTCCAGAATACCATTCACCAATTTCCTTGCGCAGAACATCAAATAAATGTCTTGTTCACTCTCTCCACATGCAAGACTACCGTCTTTCGACGACATTTGCAGATTACATGCAGATACGGGGCCATTTTTGTCTCTCCAGCGCGTCCGTCTGCTCGCTTCGTGCGTCGTCTGTATGTGCTTCGCAGCCGGACGGGTGGTGGAACAATGGTCTGCGGAAGAGATTTGCCCCGATGTGTGTGTCGTGTGGACTTACGCTTAACAGCCATGGTCGAGCTTAACAGCTCTGCTTCTAAAATACCTCCAGCACGATACACACCAAAATGCTCCATTTAAACACGTCTGCGGAATTCACAAGGTTTTCAGACTAAACTGGTGTCATTACAAATGCTAATATCAGCGTTTTTTTTTCATCAGCATTTTGCGAAATTTTCAAACCACTGTTAATCGCATTACAGAGTATGGCAGCAGACTTTATTGTACAAATTCCCCATTCTAGGTCTTTGACGGCACCATTGCTCTGAATAACATAAACATGGCAACCTACCGTTCTCAAGTGACAATATTATTAGGACACAATGGAGCAGGGAAGACAACGCTGATGAGGATTCTGGCTGGTACGAATGCTTTTCTGAGCATTGTTTTTTATTGCAATGAACTGACATTTGTTCTATCACGCAACACAGAAAGCTCACCAATCGCACAGCTTAAAAGTAATTATTATTATTCAACTTCAAAACCCAATATCTATGAGTAGTCATCCAGTGCTTGTACAGCAATATCTTATGTAAGGAGTATAACGGCTACTTGACAAAATTACCTCCCACTTTTGAAGGTGGGACAGAGCTCGAGGGTTGAGCGTGCTCCGATTTACAAACGGCGCAATATAATGCCATCGAATTCTTCCATGCGCAACGCTGAAAAAATTAACGTGTGAAACGCGTAGTAAGTCACTTAGTCTGAATTCAAGAGGGGAAAAGTAAGCGGATTGTTAAAACAAACAACTTTGGTTTACCCAGGGAGCTTTGATTGCGTAAAACTTTCCTGCGTTTCTATACAAGACACCAGTCAAAACACCCCTTCTTTTACGATACTTGCGGCTGTAAGCACACATCTCAAATCTAATCTAGTTCTTGGCTACTCAAACACCCACGCTTAGCACAAGCTTTTGCGCTGCACCGATTCATCATGCCGCAGATGCATCACTAGAATGGGTGAGGGCACCAGTACAACCCACCATGAATACAGAGAAGTAGAGAAAAGGTGCACAGAAAAAAAAAGAAATGTTTCTTCAGGGAAGGCACCGCCTTGACTTAAGAGGGGTAGGGGGTTGCGAAAACAATCTCGGAGAGGCGGGTTGCAAAGGCGTGTTGAGCCACCTCTTGGCTACGCCCTGCCATTGGGAATTCCTAGTGCAGCTGTCTTGCTTTGGCAATAAGATGAGCGAACGCGCCTGCGCAATACACGAGTGAGTGTATAGAATTAATGCGCACTTAGCGTGGCGATGTCTTGTGCTGAACTTGGCATCGCCGCCCTGTAAGAAGGAAAAATAAGGAGATGTCCTGATGTAACATTCGTGAAGGTTCAAACATCGCAAAGAATCGCAAGAGCTTCTAGCGAAGAAGTAGCTTATCAGGTATCTACTTATGTAGCGTCATTCAAGAGCCCATGTGAACATCAAGCAAGTCGCGACACATCTGAAGTCTCTTTTTTTTCCTTCTGCAAGCTGCGCATGCAAGGCAGGCATGCTCCTTCTTTGTGTTGAGAGAAAGCAACACGACGTACGTCATCGTGCTTTCTAAAAGGAAACCCGCCAGTGCATGTCCTGTGCTGTGCAGTGACTGCCATTAGCGTCATAAAGTGACAAAAAAGCACGTTGGTGCTTGGCGTCATCTATTGGCAAACAAAATAGCGAGTCATGACCACTGGGCAAGCGCTGATAAATAACACTCCTGCTGCGGTGCCGCTAGCAGCACCCATACGTTCTGCAGCTGTCAGTTGTCGGTTCCAGCGCCTCCTTTATTTCTTCCAATGCCAAAGCGAACCCCCCCTTCTCAACGAGAGCAGCCGTCGGTCCGGCTTAGTTTAAGTAGAGTCACTCTTGTTCCGGGAGATTTTCTGAGCTCATAATCTTCTATACATCTCGGCCCTTCTTACCTATAACTGAAACTTCAGCAATGAGGTTTTTTGAAAAACTACGAATCACAATCTTGATGAATATGGGCGAAATCAAGAAAACGATGACGTAAATATGGCATTATGGTACGGTGACCTTTTCACGTTTTCCATATATTATGAAGGGGTTCAATGCTGCAGTAGCGTATAAATATTGTGTTTTTTGCTATACGAGGCTGCTCGCTCTAAATAAGTGGTCTCTCCAGTGCAACATTGAGGCACTGGTTTTGTAGCTGCATTCTTCTTTCTTTTTAGGTATGATCAAGCCGAACAGCGGATCAGTGCTGGTTTGCGGTAGAGATATTACAAGCGCCGGTGTTGGGCGTTTGGGATATTGCCCACAGTTTGATGCCCTTTTTGAAGATCTCACGGTATCTGAACACCTAGTCTACTTTGGAGGGGTAAGAACTATGCTTTGAAGGTACGCTCAGTCTCTAAAAAAGATTCTCGAGCATGTTGCTTGAGAATCTTTAATTAAAGGAATCGGGCGAAATTTTTTACCAGAATGCTAGCATGAAAGACCGACGTATTCTTCCAGGTATTGCGGACTCGGTGAGCATAAGCGAACGTTGTGGCTGTTGAAAGAAGTGAAACCTGACCCTGCGACATTTACACCTTATGCAAGAGCGACAGTATTTGTTGTTTGATGTGTGGTTCTTTCTGTAAGAGTTCATTAGAGCTGCACAAGTCCCCTGTCACAAGGCGGTCGACTGAGCAAGTCTCTGTGCTGAAGATGCGCAGTGTTGCCATTTAGGCATTTCTGACGTGACATAGAGATGTGAGCCTTAATTCGATTCCGTTTACAGCGAAAGTAGTAATATCTTAATAAATTCCCAAATCGCAACGATGTACACAAAATCAACTAACACATAAATAAAGTTCATGGAGAAGCTGATGGAATCTATATCGTGCTAATTCAGTCTGGGTCGAAGAAATGTAGAAAATAAAAATGTGCGGGATCGGCAAGGTCATGCACGCATGAAAAACATATTGATTACCCAGCGACAAAAAATCATCTGTTTATCTATAAGTAAAACCACCGCATTCGTCAAAATTTTTGACCTTTTTCATGCACAGATCGTGTAAGTAAAACATGCGTGATCAGCAAGGCCATGCATACACTAGTATTATATGGATTACCCAGTGACAAAAGTGATCTGTTAATTCATAAGTGAAACCACAGCGCTAGTGAGAAATTCTCGAGCATTTCATTGCGCAGATCATGAAAGTAAAAATATGCGTGATCAGCAAAGACAAGTACACATGAAAAACATAATGATTATCCAGCGACAAACAATATCTGCTTCTTTATCAGTGAAACCGCAGCGTTTGTGAAAAAGTTTAAGCTTTTATTGCGCACATCATCAAAAATAGGAAACATCAACTTGCGGACCTCACGCTTCAAAGCCAGCCAACTGCATCACATTTCCGTCGTATCAATTACAGAGGTCTATAGATAAAAATGTCAAACTTTCAGGCTCCACACTTGGTAAAAATAAACATGACAAAAATATACGGTTGATTATTAATTTGTTGATGATTTGTACGAGAGTTGCTTGATGGATAGTGGCCGTATCAAACATTCAAAAAGCTCTCGTATGCCGTTTTGTTTGTGTTTTGGTTCTAGCTTCATATTTTTATGGGGAGATTCGTTTATTTACAGGAAATGATGAAGGCCAGAGCCTGTTTGTTAAGCAAATCACATTTAGTGCCAACGTCATTGCCCCTTTTATTCCATACATCTCACATGTATTGTAGCAGTTCCCAATTCGCAGGACAATGCCCACGGGGTAAGTCAGTTTCGTTGCATGATTGAAATTGTTTGACACGGGCATCGTCGACAATGTTTGGATCTTTTTGAGCGGAGTCTAGTAGGTCAGAGTGCAGATACTCTTATGCGGCATCACTGAATTGTTCTATGGCATTAAGGGAGCCAGTGCAGTTGGGTGAAGAACTTCGGCATGCGCTGCACGCGTAAAGCGACTACCGAATAGCCTGTCTAATAAACACGCCTCGGTAAGATTCTCTCTGAGCCCGTTTCTGGGGAGCAAAAGTACGAAGGCTGGCGGGTGATACTACGGAATTCTTGTGTGCGTGGAATGGTTGCGGCGAGCATAGTCGGGTGTAGGTTTCCCTTCAAGGGCAGGGGAGGGGAGTTGTCAAAGAGGACGACACCTATTATATCAATGCATGAGCTGAATTTGCGCACCGACCGTTCCGAATCGCTGCACCCCAATCTTATTCTGCCTATGCATGGGGTGGACTTCGCTCTCGCCCTGTTTTTTAGCTTTAGGTGCCTTGGCAGGCGGCCAACCCTATAGTAACTTTCGACGGAGGCAGTAAGTTCTCTTGTTTAACAAAACGGAAAAAAAGATCCTAATAGTCTTGCCGGCATTACGTTGACAGGAACTGTGATCTGCTCGCCCTCTGTATTTTCAAATTCATCATCTCCTGTGAGCAAACGCATGCACCCATTGTAACAATATTGTTGAACGTGCTGGCTAGATTAAAGCAATCATGGTGGAGTGGTGACAAAATTGCTACATTTGTAGCTACACCCAAGCTACAGACTGCTTAAGCTACCGCTACTTCCTATGGACTGAATTGCTGACGGCGACAACATACGGTCTAAGGGCAGCGATACGTGCCAACTGCTCATGATGCTGCAAACCTTCCCTGGGAAAGTTGGAGAAGGTCTTGACGAATGCTGTCGCACTAGAATCGTGTGAGTAAACACAATCGTTGTATTTGGCCTTCCGGTTGAGCAATGTCGGATTGTTTCTTCAGGGACGGCGTTTGCGTGTTTCGAATACAACGACAAAACAATTGTGCCATAGAGATAGCGTGCTGCTTCATTGAACTATCATTGAAAAAGAAACGCGGTGACAAAACTAATGCAGTGCACTTGTTCTGCAAGACTCCAGCTAGTCTTGCAGAAAATCATAGAAAGTATGTTGAAATTGTGCAAGTCTGTAGACGCACGCCTGAAAGAAGATAATAAGTTAGGCCGCCCCCTTAAACAGATTCCTGAAGGTGACTATAATATTTCCACAGTGAAGGACACATCATAGTCTATAAAGAACATTCCAGAATACTGCCGCAATTCCGAGACATTTTAAGGCCACGCGCATTTACCAAAGTTTAAAACACTTGCCGAAATCACCACCGTTGAAACTATCAACGTCGTTTTCTCTTTTTATGCGCACCCCGTTAGTATCGTAGAGATATGCATTCCTGCGGAATCACGCAGAAATTATTGTGCATTTTAATTTTCTGAAGCTTTTTCTGTTATTTCAGTGGGCTAACTGTACATTTCCGCATTTGATTTGTAGCCACAGCTTGCTATTTGTTTCTTATTGGATGCTCACTACGTTGCAAATCGGAACTGTTTGACCGTCCTTATAGGTATGGATGCTGCTTCCAGCAATAGAGAACTAATGAAACGCGCTCAAATTTGGTATTAAAACACGTTCATCCTGACTTAAAGTCGGAAAATACAGTCATTTGAAATATATATATGAATGTGTTTCTTACAGCGTGCAGAGTCTTTCAATTACTGATAAAATTAACAAAAAACACGCATCAATGCAGCTCTGCGAATACCTGCTGTGAGGTAATGATGCGCCGCCTTTGAAAAGCAAGGCTCACTAGAGTTTATTGTATCTCTGCAAGATGCCCATCAAGCTGGGCCAGCCATGATACATCTTTTGAATATTGTCGCCTTCGTCTTTTTCGCGGGACGCACGTGACAATATACGTGGTTTTCCCAAGTTAGCAAAGCAGGTAGCTCCAAATTTTTTCAATGGCCAGAGTAGTGGAAGTGGCGATAGCCCTAGCCATAGTTTGCCTTACTAGCCCCTGTATTCTAAGTGATTCGCAGACAGCGGTCAGAAATCGTGCAAAAGGCGGAATTCGGCGAGAGGTGAGGGCTATTCTGAACGCCAACACAAGCTATAAGTAGCGTCATGGTCATCGCCATTCATGATCAAATATCACTTTTTTGCCACCACGCCGTGCCTCTCGCGCAGCTCGAGCTAGGCCGAAGCTGCGCGAAAACAAAATGAATTTACGCGCCTGGCGTGTCGGACGCTGGCAGCCACTGCCACTCCACTTGAGCCTGCGAAAAAAGTGGCGACAGTGGCACACTCCTTTTGGCCGCTTTCGACATCGCCTCATGCCTCGTCTCTCACATTCTCGCTACACTAGTGACCCGGTGAGAACTGGTTAACCTCCCTGTCCTTCCTGATTTATTCCTCCTCCTCCTCCTAGTGACCCGGAGGACTTGCCCTTCGACGAGCCACTAGCTGCCATGTTTCCAGTACTCTGCCAGTCAGTGATACCCTTCCACCCGACCTTATCCCAGGCATAGTTCAAGCGGCTCACACCGTTCCCACTGTGAGTGGCGGTAGGGACCAGCCACTAATGCATGCCCTCTGCAATGCGGGGCTCACCTGCTATGGGCGTACGTGCAGCAAGCTTCAATTACCCGCGCCTATCAGGCTTCCCCGGCGTCGCAGAGCAAAGTATGAACCAGCCGGCAGGGTTCCTGTGATGGCTATTTTATTTCCCCGGCTACGAGAGCTTCTAGCTCTGATCTGGGCGCAGGAACATCAAAACCTGCACCTGACAACGACGATGAGGTAGAGGACGCTTCCTATTCAACAGACCTCACCACCGAGAAGTGCATCTCCTTGGAGCCCGCGTGCAAAGTTTCGTCGCGCATGCCTTTCACCTGCGCGTTTTCTGGAACATCGACAGCACACAACACCTCGGAGCAGCCAAGCTCCTCAACAACTACCTTGCGACACGCCTCGGAGTCTGGCGCAGACATCTTTTCACGCACTGTTCACCGCACAACTGCGGAGACATCACAATCCGCGATGTCTCATGAACGTTACGCATTGACCTTGGCCATCTATGCGTCTTTCTAGCCGCCACTACCATCTACTTCAACGTCTTCCACAGCTGAAGTGCCTGTCCGTGACAGGCTACTGCGG
Source organism: Rhipicephalus annulatus (assembly GCA_013436015.1). NCBI lineage: Eukaryota > Metazoa > Arthropoda > Arachnida > Ixodida > Ixodidae > Rhipicephalus > Rhipicephalus annulatus. The sequence goes on from WOVY01006561.1 coordinate 47,177, forward strand.
AATTTCAGCAATACTGCTACAATGACAAAGGACAAGGTGACAGCTTTGTTAATAGGCGAACACCATGCACTATCTGTATCAACCTCGCAGGCGAACAACGACCAGGCTGCCTCGACGAGCACAGACCTGCCCTCTGACTTCCCGGCAGAGCCCAGGCCTCCTGGGTTTTATGACTATTATGCGGAGTCGTTGAAGGGTGACACGACCCAGGAGGAATATACATTGCCTTTATGCATGCCCTTCGCATTGGGCCGGCCGTATACTGCCTCTGCGTGGCAATTGCTGACCGCTAGCCGGGGACCTGCGGCTCAGCCGTGACCGTCGTGCGCTTTTTGGAATACGGCGTTTCCGTGTCCGTTGACTTGACCACCCGTGCCGGCATGCCAGCCGCAGTGAAACGCTGAAGTGGGTGTGGCATTGACGGCGACGTCCACACCAGCATGGCCGGCCCGCTGGCCCTTGTCGACAGCCTGGTCTGCACCCTATGCGCTGTCAGGACTCCGCCACGACTGTTACATCTCAGTTCTTGGTCATCATGGCTCCACTTTAATCTATCACACCGTTCCGACAACATCGCCACTTCGGGCTCTTCAGCGCCTTCCCATGGCTCTAAGTTGGGGCATCTTTGTCAGTCGCGTATGCTCGAACTGCCAGGTGCACTCTACAATAATCTCAGCAACCCATTGTGGGGCGCACGTGTCTGACCACAGCGACCCGGCACTTTTATCTTCGTCCACTGCGTTCCTCTCATTGTTGCCTGCCAGAGACCCTCTAGTTGCCCATACTCCCTTACCTTTGACGACCTGGACAGCGCATAGACCCCACCTTTTTGTTTCCCCACCTGAACACAATTGTATATACGTTCTCATTTTTTCATTCTGGGTTAAACTCTGCGGGAGGGTGAGCAGTCTGTAACGTCATCATCATAGCCAATCATGAGCCTCACCATTTTTTACCCGCAATGCCGTGCCTCTCGCGCAGCTCATGCTTAGCTCAAGCTTTGAAAGAACAGAACGAGTTCACGCGCTAGGCGATTCAGATGCTGGCGGCAACCGTCGCGTCGCTTCAGGCTTCGAATAAAGTGGCGATATTGGCAAGGCTCCGTCGGCCGCTTTCGAGGTCAACTCACGTCTCGGCTCTTCATCTCTTGTCACAATATATAACCTCCGAAACACGGATCATCGGCATGTTATATGTTTGTTAGTCCATGGCTGGACAGGGCGAAACACATCGACGCGCAAACGACGACTACGCACCACACTGAAACGACGCTGATTCTGAACGACCTACTTTGTTTCGGCCTCGTTTAAACAACCACCATGCTAACAAGAATGACAGTGTACCTGATTACCAGCCAGGTTTGGGACGTCAACCACGCTCTCTATCTGTAGCCTATTCACCTTCATCGCGCAGCCATAGTTCTGCTGACGTAGGTGGAAGGAAGTCAGGCAGTCCACGCCGTGGAGGTTATAAGAGGTGACCGCCGTGGCCCAATTAGGCTGAAAGCCACTGAGGCTGCACACTGTAGTTTCAGGATTGAAGTGGAAGACGTGCCTATTTTATCTGGACGACGTCTAGTGCTTTCAACTACTGTTCACAAGCATTTGAAATAGCTTCGAGGTATTTTACGTGCCATATGGTCTGAGGTCATCCCCTTGAAACCAGAGAAGTGTTATAATTGTTTTCACAAACTTCATTTTCTTGGTTACGTCGTCAGCTACGCAGGCGTTTGGTACGATTTTGAAAAAATAGCCGCCGTCAGGTAATTTTTCGTACCGTCTGATAAGAAGGCTATAAGATACTTCCTTTGCCTTGTACCTATTATGGTCGGTTTATCGCAGACTGCGAACTTATCGCGTCGCCGCTAACTTGTTTCTCAAGAGACGACGTCGCCTTCGAGTGGGACGCAGAACCGTAAAGTTGTTCAAACTCCTCTAGTGCTTGCCCATTTCGATGTAGAAGCCCAATGGTGATTCCCACTGACGCTAGCAACGTCGATCTGTGGGCTGTGCTTGCGCACCGGCAAGTGGACACGGAAAGAGCGATTGCCTATGCAAGGCGTTCGCTAACACGCGCAGAGGCTAACTACTATACGACAGAGAAACAATGCCTCACCGTAATGAAATGGCCGTAATAAGGGCAGTAATAATTTCGCCAGTATTTGTATGGACGGCACTTCAAAGTTATTATCAACCATCATACACTTCGCTGGTTAACTAATCTACAGGTGCTCATCAGCCAATTAGCGCTTTGGTATCTAAGGCTTCAAGAGTTTGAAATGACAGTGGTACGCGAGTCGGGGAAGCGACATAAGCACACCAACTGTCGGTCCTGATCACGAAAACAGCCAGCTTCCCTACCTCGTGAGGATAAAACTGCATTTCTTGGGGTCCTCGATACGTCTACCGTCGCCCAACAACAACATGAAGTGACGACCCTGAGTTGCTTGGTTTGATTATTTACTTGGAAGGACAATCTCAGAGGGCACCCAGAGTTTTTGCAAGAGTATTGTTGTTCTGTTTCATACGAAACAGCGTCATATGAAAAAAATATATTTCGGCAGTCCGATCTCTTTACTTGCTTGTCATTTTGCAAACTCTTTGTGCTAAAGTGCTTCAAGCATGTCAAAACAAGATAACTTCTGGTCACTTAGGTTACACGTGCACAGTGGTGAGAGTTCAGCAAATTTACTACAGGCCAAGGCTCACCAATGCCGTGAAGCAACACATTCGTACTTGTTTAGGTTGCCAGCAACGTAAGTCTCCTCCGAAAAAACAAGCTGGCCTGCTGCAACCTGTTCAGGTCCTTATTACACCATTCGACCAGATCAAAAGGGGTATCTTGGGTCCACTTCCCACTTTGGCTACAGGGAACTGCTGGGTTATCATCGCGCCAAATTACCTTACCCTATAAGCCGAAACGAAGGCCATACACCGAAGCACAGCAGTGAAGGTAGCCAAATTCCTCATAGAAAATGTTATACTGTGCCATGGTGTACCCATGGTAGTGATAACAGAGCGCGGGGCCACATATTCAGCGACTCGAGCACGCCTTGATGTTAGGTGGAACGAGTCATCAAAAGACCACTGCCTACCACCCGCAGACGAACGGACTCAGAGAGCGCCTAAAGAAGACAATTGCAATTATGCTGTCGGTGTACGTGGATGTTCGACATGAAAATTGGGACGAAATCTTACCATATATTTCAAAGCTTGGGCTAGTTGGTATGACATGGCGATAGATAATTGTTCATTATGTTATGCGTCGAAAGCTCGTGGCCTTCGTGCCTGTCTTGTCTCTGTGCCGTCGTACTTTTCTCTTGCTGTAACTATCGCCTATAAAACGTTCGCGTACAATACGCAGCAAGAAACGACTCGCATGACTCCTTTCAGCCGTATTGACGGACGAGAGGTACGGACAATGTTGGATGCCATGTTACCGGAATAATGCGATGACAATGACGCAGGCGCTGACGTATTTACTGAACGCGTGGAAGAAGCAGGGCAGCTCACATGCTTACGAATCCACCAGCAACAACATTACGACGCAGGTCGGTACAATGCCCACCGGAGAGCAGTAACCTACGAAATCGGTGACCAAGTGTGGGTTTAGACACCAATACGAAGACGTGGACTGTCCAAAAAGCTCTTACAGTGATACTTAGGACCTTATAGAGTATTCTAACAGTGCACTAACGTAACCTACGAGGTCGTCTCCGACAGCCCTTTGTGCGCCAAGCATCGACAAGACCGGCCTGAACCTTATATGCGGTATGCATGAAGCCATATGCTAGTGACTGAGTGTTTTCACACAACGGTGTCTCATATGTAGCATTGGCGCGACGCTCCTAAAGGAGGGGCAAGTGACACGTGTAAATAGGTATAGAAGAGAACGATGATGGAGGTGTTTTTCAGGCTCCAGGTAGCGAGAATATACGTTTTAGCACATGTAGATGAATAGGGTGTTCTGTGTAAGCTTATTCTTAAGCACGCTGTTTCACTGCCCGAAGTTCTTTCCATTTTTAGGAGCGAAGCTCCTTAGGGCGTGGGCTGTGCGTCCCCTGTAGCCTGTATGTAGCCACCTCTAGTTTAGTTCTTGCAGTGTTCACTAGATGGCGGTACCATCCCCTGTATGTAGCCACCTCTACTTTAGTTCTTGCAGGGTTCACTAGATGGCGGTACCGTCTCTGTATGTAGCCACCTCTCGTTTAGTTCTTGTAGTGTTTACTAGATGGTGGTACTTGTAGCTGATGATGAAAAGATGCAAGATGTTATAAACTAGAAAGCGGTACTTGTAGTTGATGAAAGACGCGAGATCTTATAAAATAGGAATGATGTCACATATGGCGCGTGTCATTGGTTGAAGGCAATCGTTCGATTTAGTGCGGCAACGTACGCTAGGGGGAGCGATGTAATAAAATCGAGTGGGCAAAATGTACAGAGGATTTATGGTTTACCAGGTTTACCTCCGGAGCTTCGCCCACTCATCATCATTCACTTCGTGGATATGGCGGAATTTTTTGTTATGATTATACCGCCACAGTATTACGCAATTTTATAAAAAATCTTGGCGTATTTATTCACTGCCAAGCCTCAAGCTAGACAAATTCAATGCAGTAGATTGGAAACTATTGCAAACCCAGACCTTTCTAAACTCCAATAATTTGGGCGGATATATCCAGGCGTCTATTCAGACGGTCATTGCGAATTGTGCTGCTGGACTCACGCATTACTTTGGCACATTCTCTCGGAATGTGCGATTTTATCACAACAAACTGCAGTTTGCCCAGGTGGAGCTGCGGCGCGTTGGACGGCCGTGATTCGCAGCTCCAACTTCCAGGATCTGATGTGGGCCATCCAGAAGTCCGTAAGTGTGCGAGGAGACAAGGTCTGTGGTGCTTCATTGGGGCGGCCTAGGGCCGGCCACAAGTTTACCGGAGTTAATAACACAGTTGTTACCACCATACATTGCGTCAAGTGCAAGGACAGTTTGAGTGTGGCTCAAGAGTGTGATCAAGATGACCACAAAACTCACCCAGTTAAGGGTTAGTATTGCTCTTTCGCTTTAACATTCAAACGTTCTATCAGCCTTAAACACAGATGTAGAACGTCGGCAGAGTCCTAGCACCAAAAGAGTTTTCTTGTGGTAGAGGCCGTCATCAGAGGCAGGAGCTGGATTATTTTGAGCTCAGCGTAGAGTGGAGAAAGATGGATGAACTTTTTTAAATAAGTGAAATCCAAAATATCACCAAGGTGTTCGATCGTTTGAAAGGGGATGACACGCTGCCAACCATGCACACATTGATAATGCAGTAGATGTTTGCGCATCTTGGATTGAATGGAAGAAAATATCTGGGAGTGTTCTACTCACTGAAGCGGCGCACATTGTGTGGAGTCACAGCCAGTAGCAGAGTGGCAATGTCAGAGCAGACCAATTTTTTAGAATTGAAGCCCTTTATAGCATCAAATGGTTAGCCATCCTGTCTATCTGGCTCAGCAATCATTACCACGGTGTCCATCATGATGAGCGGGGCGAAGCTTGCATCCGTTTGATGCGTGCTCCAGCGTGCTAGGAGTGGACAGGCAGGCAGGCAGGCAGGCAGGCAGGCAAGGCAAGGCAAGGCAAGGCAAGGCAAGGCAGGGCAGGGCAAGGCAGGGCAGGGCAAGGCAGGTCAGGTCCTGTCAGGTCAGGTCAGGTCAGGTCAGGTCAGGTCAGGTCAGGTCAGGTCAGGTCAGACAGACAGACAGACAGACAGACAGACAGATTCATCGATGATACGTCGATCAGCGGCAGCCACACGCGTAGTCTGGCGTAGAAGGCACGCGGCAATATACGCACGAAGACCATCAATATACAGAATACAGATAAAGAAGATGCCACGCACCACCTGCTACAATATTCAAAATTTAAATAGTAAAGTACACCTAGCTCCCCATAGCCCCCTGACGAATTCAAAGAACTGACTTTTCCTTATGAACTAAGTGATGATGTGCGCTCTGTTAGAACTTGTTAAGAGCACCCGTACGTCCCACAACTCTCCTAACAGCTTGTGAAACAGAGTAGAATCATAAAGAGTCCAAGAATAAGGGGAGAGATCCGTCGGTTATCGTGAGGCTACAGAGGTTATGATCATTGAATAAATCTCGCAGGCTGATGTATGAAAAATCCATCGGTTTCATGACAATCATATTCAAATTGTTCTCATTGGTGTGCACTTAATATTGTTACGGGGAATAAAGTATACACTGGTGAGCAAATTCGTACTGGCGAATATACTGGCGAGCTATTGCGTACGACGCTGCTGCAGTCCGAGCACGTTCCCGTTCAGCACTTCGTCGTCGTCATCCTCAGGCATCTACTTAGCCCGTGACATTACCCGCCGGCGGCGGAAGCACCGTCCCGGTGCGATCAATTCTCGTGGCGTGAGAAGTATGGCTTAAGCCGTGAGACGTGCACTATATCGGTCGGGACTGAAGCCGGTACTGACGTGGTATGAAGTGGAGCTATCTCATAGGTCACGCTGGTGACCTTGCGTATGACGCGGTAGGGGCCAACGTAACGGGACATTAGTTTTTCGCTCAGACCAACACGACGTAATGGTAACCACAGCAAGACGAGTGATCCCGGAGAGTACTGTACGTCGCGGTGCCGGCGATCGTAAGCACTCTTTTGGTTAAGCTGCGAGGCACATAAACGATCCCGGGCGACTTGGCGGGCGATGTCAGCTCGGGCCAGGGCATAACGAGCATAAGCAGTCGATGAGGGGGCGTCAAATTGGAGCATGGTGTCCATGGGCAAAGGCGGGTCATAACCAAACAGTAGGTAAAAAGGGGAAAATCCAGCTGTATCATGACGTGAACTATTGTATGCGAAGGTAACGAAAGGCAAGTGGATGTCCCAATCTTTGTGATCCTTGGAGACGTACATCGCTAACAAATTCGTCAAGGTACGGTTGAGGCGTTCCGTGAGGCCATTGGTTTGCGGATGGTACGCTGTAGTGAACTTGTAGTGGGTAGAGCAGAATCGCAGGAGCTCGTCGACTACTTTAGATAGAAAACAGCTGCCGTGGTCGGTGATCAACTGACGAGGAGCACCATGACGCAGAATGATGTCATGAAGAAGGAAATCGGCTACATCAGTAGCGCAGCTGGTGGGGAGGGCGCGTGTAACGGCATACCGCGTTGCGTAGTCGGTAGCAATAGCAATCCACTTATAACCGGTGGCTGACACGGGAAAGGGTCGTAGAAGATCGAGGCCGACTCGGGAAAATGGCTCTTCTGGTACTTCAATGGGCTGAAGGGTACCAGCAGGTCTCAGAGCAGGTGTCTTGCGGCGCTGGCAGAGGTCGCATGCCGCAACGTACTGTCACACAGAACGGTAGAGACCAGGCCAAAAGAATCGGCGACGAATGCGGTCATACTTGCGTGACACCCCTAGGTGTCCAGCGAAGGGGGCATCATGCAGCTGGGCGAAAACGTCTGAGCGAAGATGCACAGGAACAACGAGTAAAAGCTCAGCACCATCAGGGCGGGTGTTGTAGCGGTGCAAGATGTCGTTGTGAAGAACGAACAGTTGTAAGGAGTGGTCAGGGTGGGGAGAGTGCAGACCATTGATAATAGCACGCAAAGAGGGGTCGCGGCGTTGTTCAGCAGCTATGTCGGTGAAGTCGGCAATTGAAAGAACGAGGGCCTCTTGCTCATCTTCCCTCGTGTCAGGAGGATCAACTGGGTAACGGGACAAGCAGTCGGCATCCTTGTGAAGTTGTCCGGATTTATAGGATACAGAAAAAGCGTACTCTTGTAAGCGCAGCGCCCAGCGACCAAGGCGTCCCGTAGGGTCCTTGAGTGAGGAGAGCCAGCAAAGCGCATTGTGGTCGGTAATAACTGAGAATGGTCGGCCATACAGGTACGGTCGGAATTTCGCAATGGCCCAGACGAGAGCTCAGCACTCGCATTCTGTGATGGAATAATTTTGTTCCGAGCGCGACAACAGTCGGCTTGCATACGCGACGACGCGGTGCATGCCTTGTTGCCGCTGCGCGAGCACTGCGCCTATGCCGTGGGCACTGGCGTCAGTACGAAGCTCCGTGGCGGCAGATGGGTCGAAGTGTGCTAGTACTGGTGGATTGGTGAGAATGTCAACGAGCGACGAGAAGGCGTTTGCTTGCTGTTGGCCCCAGGTGAATGCGACATCCGTTTTGAGGAGGCAGGTTAGAGAACGGGCTACTTCAGCAAACTTCTCGACAAAACGACGGAAATAGGAGCACAGTCCCAGAAAACTTCGGACGTCCTTGGCTGAGCGGGTTGTGGGGAAGTCGCGAACTGCTCGGACTTTTGCAGGGTCTGGTTGAACGCCCGAAGCGTTAACAAGATGGCCGAGTACGCAGATTTGGCGTTGCCCAAAGCGGCATTTGGACGAGTTAAGTTGCAAGTTGGCACGTCGAAAAACATCTAGCTCTGCGGACAGACGGGTAAGATGGTCGTCGAAAGTAGTCGAAAAAAAATAACGTCGTCAAGATAGCAGAGGCAGATGGTCCACTTCATGCCTCGAAGGAGAGAGTCCATAATGCGCTCAAATGTCGCGGGGGCATTGCATAATCCAAAAGGCATCATCTTGAACTGATAAAGTCCATCAGGAGTCACGAAGGCCGTCTTCTCTCTGTCTTTGTCGTCCACAGCGATCTGCCAGTAGCCTGAGCGAAGGTCTATTCAAGAGAAATATTTGGCACCGTGCAAGCAATCGAGTGCATCATGTATGCGCGGTAGGGGATAGACATCTTTCTTGGTAATATGGTTGAGATGGCGGTAATCAACACAGAATCTTCAGTTATTGTCCTTCTTTTTAACAAGTACAATGGGTGAGGACCAGGGACTAGATGAGGGTTCGATTATGCCCTTATCAAGCATTTTATCGACTTCTCGCTGTATAATAGCACGCTCCGGGGCTGACACACGGTAGGGTCGTCGGCGAATGGGCCGAGCGTCACCGGTGTCGATGCGATGGGTTACCACAGATGTCTGGCCCAAATTACGGTCGCCGAAGTCAAAGATGTCCTGATAAGAAGCAAGCACACGGCAGAAAGCAGAGACTTGTTCAGAGGTGAGCGTGTCAGATAGCATTGGCTTGAAAAGGTCGGAACAGGAACGTGACGAAAACGACGTTGTTGAAAAATCGGGTGGCGTATCGGTGGTTAGAGCCGAAACTGTGTGGTCGACCAGTGGTGTAAGATGCGCAAGTGATATGCTGCGAGGAATAACTTGCGCTGAGAGGCCGAAATTGAGGACGGGAAACGAAGTTCGGCTGTCCTTAACGGTAACCACCGTGTTGGGGAGTGCAACGTTGCGTGTCATGGCGACGTCGGAAATTGGGGCAGCAACATAATCACCATCGGGTACTGCAGGATATGGCGAGAGTTGGACTTCGACTGCGGCTTGCGGCGGAAGTCTAAGGAAATTGACAGAGCGAAGACGAGGTGGGCTGGTAGAGACGGTCTCTGAAAAGAATGGTAGTTCGAGCCGAAGAAGACCTTTGGAACAGTCAATGAGCGCTGCGTGTGAAGTCAGAAAGTCGAGTCCAAGGATGAGGTCATGAGGGCAATTTTCCAGTACAGCGAACAGAACTGAAGTTTGATGCTCAGAAATTGTTAATCGCGCACTGCACATTCCAAGCACAGCAGGAGTACTCCCATCCGCTGTACGAACGGTAGGTGCAATCGCAGGCGTCAGAACGTTTTGGAGGCGGCGGCGGAGGTCTGAGCTCATCACAGATATTTGTGCACCGGTATCAATAAGAGCAGTTATAGGTAAACCATCAACGAGAATTGTAAGGAGGTTGCACCGCTGGTCGGGAGTAATCAGAGGATTTGCAGTCCGAGTCGTGTATGCAGCGTCAACTCCGGGGGCTGCACCGGCTAGTTTCCCGAGCAACGGTCGTAGGGAGACCGAGAACGGCGGGGTTGGGGCGAGCGTGACTGACGACGCACGGGCGATGGCGAGCGGTTGGTCCGACGTTCTGGATTATGCTCTGCACCTGTCTCAGCACGGTAGGACGGGGCATAAGGTGCACGTTCAGAGCGAGGCCGCCAGTCATAGAAGCTTGGTCGAGGTGATGAGGTCCAACGACTGCGGCATGGCGAGCGATGTGTCCTATTCGATGGCACGTGAAACATATGGGCCGATCATCATGAGTGCGCCATTCAGCTGGGTTTCGTCGTGGCGCGAACGTGCGGTTCGGAGTGGCAGCCGCAACGACTGGAGCCGAGCTGGAAGTAGCAGGGGCATTTTGATGAGGTGGCGAAATGCCCATATTCGCGATCTCTTGGCGATTCACGGCCTGTATCATTGAAACAGTATCGAGGTTGTGTCCTGGCGCGCTGACGCTAGACATAGCGGGAGCCATAGCCTCGAGTTCCCGACGGATTATTCTGGTGACGTTTCTGGCGCTGGTGGTTGGTGTAGTGTGGGCACATCTTCGCAAGAGGACGTAGCCGCCGTGTTGGGAAGGCGGTCAAATCGGTGAACTATGCGCCTACTTTTTGCCTGTTCGAAGCGACGACATGCTTCGATGACCGACTCCACCGTCGAGCAGTCCTTGCACAGGAGAAAATTGAAGGCGTGATCCGCAATTCCTTTGAGGATGTGTCCGACTTTGTCCTCGTCGAGCATGTCCTTGTCGACCTTGCGGCACAAAGCCAACACGTCCTGGATGTACGCGATGTACGGCTCTGTGGATGTCTGGGCACGAGTCGCAAGCTCTTCCTTTGCAGCCACTTGACGTCCGATGGGTTTCCCAAATAGATAGCGCAATTTCTGCTTACAGACGTCCCAGCTTGTCAACTCTTCCTGATGTGTCTCGTACCAGAGTTTTGCCGTGCCATGCAAGTAGAAGATGATGTTCGCCAACATAAGCGTCGGTCCCCAATGGTTGCTGCTGCTGACGCACTCATATTGAACCAGCCAGTCATCGACGTCTATGCCTCTTGTGCCGTTGAATGGACCTGGGTCACGAGTTTGCACCACAACGATCGGCTGCGGGGCTGACGGATCTTGTAGACATTGAGGAGCCTGGTCAGTCATCGTGGTAGCTGCAATGCGCCGTCCACTGCGAAGATCCAGCTTGTTGGGCTGTATAGCGAGTGGTACCCCGCACCTTCCACCAATGATGTTACGGGGAATATAGTATACACTGATGAGCAAATTCGTACTGGCGAATATACTGGCGAGCTAATACGTACAACGCTGCTGCAGTCCGAGCACGTTCCCGTTCAGCACTTCGTCGTCGTCATCCTCAGGCATCTACTTAGCCGGTGACAATATAAGGGCAAGAAACAATTTAAGGGCAAGCATCAAGCTCAGTTGTTACATTTCAAAGTGGCCACTGCTCTACTAAATGGAACATTATGTGCAACGCTTCTCCTAATGACGTTCAGCTTCGAGTTGACATTTAGAAGTTTATATACAGTTTTCGTGCTGGAGAAAAATGCGTTTTTATGTCAGCCTGACTCGTCTCCTGGCACCGCGAGTATTACAGACAACAGTGGACAGATTCAAGAAACAGAACACAGACACCTGCCTAATTAACATGTTCGCTCGTATACATAAATGACAGTTTGATTGTACTAGTGCAGTACAGCATAATAAATCATTGAACTCAGTAACTTGTAGAACAAAAGAAGATATATGCCTCTATTTATAGATACAACCTGTTTTAATAAATGCAGACATTCTGACAACACAACAATGAATGACTAAATGGAATATTAGGAACATGATGTAGCACCAAAAAAAGGAAACATTTCTTAAAATTTTATATGTGCAATATTTTTTTTCGTGCCACTTTAAACTATGTATTTGTGTCTACTTAGTTGTTTCGAGGGCTTTATGAATGCTGCCGTTTTTCTGCGTAGTATTGATGGTATGTGCGGCTAGTCAAGCTGCGTTTATATCGCAGCTTTTTTCCCGCATTCCACACCACACATTGTTTGGTGTAACACTGCGGTGAAAAATAAACTTCAAACTTCAAATTATCATCGAAGAAATTATTGTTTTCACTTCATCTCCGAACGTTGACATACGTAAAAAATATTCAATAATATTGAATAACGCATGTTCACTACGAAGGAGAGCGAGAATTCGCCTTTCTAATAAATTTCTTCCGTAGTTGCTTAAAACAGGTTCCTAGGTATTAAAAATAATTGTATGTGTGATTAACATACGTCAAAAAAGTTCAAGCACTCACTTTTCAATTCTAATAATTGTTTTTGCGATAATTCTTGTTTATACTTGTCTTTATGGGAAATAGGGTTCTATCAAAATTTTTCAGAGTTGTGTTGACACATTGAGAGATTACAGACCAAATGAATGGCATTTCCTGCATTCTTTATAGGATTCCCGTATTTATAGTAGAAGTCACACGCCAGACAATCAGCAATACTTGAAGCCTGCTTGGCAGTGTTGCAGAAGGAACTTGGCAAACTGACCTCGTGAATGTTGTGTAGACTGCCATAGTTAAGTTTCAGCAACCTGAAATAATCGCAGTCTGTGATTTCAAGGGCCAAACCTGCTCAATCAAGATTGGGCACATCGAACATTTGCCAATGTGCTCCCATCTATGGGGCCTTCAGTCTCGAAGCCGGCTTTTTTGCTTTTTTAGGGTTACTTACGCCTGCGATTCTTGTTCCTGCTGTTTTGAAGGCTGGGCCTACAGGTCGGGTGAAGGGGGGCAAATTAGTTGCCTTTATTCTACACGTCTCGAAGTTGCCAATCGTGAGTAAATCTAGTTCGTGTTCGGCAGATATACCTCAGGCCGTCGTCATGGCCAACTGAGGCCCGGCAAGTCGTGTTTGTACTGAAGTAGTTTCGGGTACAATGATGCGTTCTAAGTTACGCAGAGAAAGCCTATTTCTATGAATACGCCAATAACTTATAAATGTTGCAGCGTCCAAAGGACGCCAAACTGAATTACATCAAACGTGCGCAGGTACCGCTTGTGTGCACGCAAGCATGAATAGAATAAAATAACTTTATTATGGTCTAATAGGCCAGGCTGCTGTCCTACCCCGAGGAGGGAGGGATGTAACATTTATTGTAAAAAAAGTTTGGGAGCCAAAACATGAGCCCGCTACATAATGGGGAGTCTTTAGTTCGGGTCACCGCATTACCAGGCCTGGACTCACGCCTGTCTCACTAGATTTTGTTGAGACTCCACTGAGGAGCAGTTAAGGAGGGCAGTCTTCCATGCCTCCAGGAAGAGGTAGAAGGAAGCGGCACTAGGTGAAAGATGTTAGAGGTCGCCCCACAGTGTGGTTACCATGAATCCGTGTTCGGATCGCATTGTTTCATAATTGCAGGACAGAGTAGAGTACTTGCAGCCTCCTTGAGGATCACCCATCCGCTTTCTCAGCCCCTTTGCAGAAGCCTGGTAAAACGCGAAAAGTGTCACCATAATAGAAAATATAGCGTTTGAACCGCAACAGCATTGCATTGGCCTGTGAGTCACGAGCTGGGCTGAGGAGACAGTTAGGAAAGGGCTCAGCTGGCCTCTTCATCTCGTATAACCTGTTGGCCAGCAGCCCAAATTATGCGTTTTGAAATTGAATCAGCGACAGCCCATGTTGAGATATGGCTAGCTAAGGGGGATATCTCACCTGCTAGGTAGTGAGTAGACACTTGTTTGGAAGCCGTTATTAGCGTTTTCGAATCGATATCTGTGGCAGCAAACGCTATTTATGCTTCGTTAGCCCACTCTGAATTTTGTGCTCGGAAGGAGAGCCCATTGACAAGAATTCCCTTTTAAATTGCAGCAGCCGTGTACAATGCTTTGGGAGTCGGCCCTGCTATGTCGCCGTAAAATACACTAGGTAGGGAACAATGTTGTCTTTCAAGCTTCTGAGCCAGCGCGCATCGCAAACCACAACTTCTGTTATGAGGTCAGCACACTCAACGCCTGGACTTTTGTGTTGTTGGTAGCCACCGAAAGATCCAGAGCACTTTGTAGCCTTGCAGATATTGACGTCCATTCTTTCATGGTCTTGCTTTTTGATGCAATGGTATGCCACGGCGTAGAGGATGCGGCTAGTCACGAAGGTATGAGCGAGCTGAAGCGCAACCCTACTGCAGACCACCCCGCTTGTTGGAAACATGGTGGATCGTATACCTGTTGGCTTACTGTCTTAAGTTTTGCGATTATTGAGTCTGGTTTGAGTTTATGATTGATGAAAAGGCCCTGAATCCAGATCTCCTCTACCTCTCTGATGGAAATACCAGACAAAGAGATGTGTATGCCTGTGTTATCTTTTCAATTCGCTCCGTATTCAGAAGCTCTCATTTATTTGGATGACAAATGAGGCCATAATCGTAGACATACGACTCGACTACAGGTGCGGCGCGTTGAAGGTTGTCCTGCATTTCCCTGAAGCTCCCCTCATGGTCTAAATAGTAACTTCAACAGCATATACGGCGTGTTCAGTGCCTTATACTGGGGTCAGTTGGATTTGGAGGCGCATCACAGTTATGTTCAACACGAGTGGTGATAACACCGCACTCTGAGGGGTACTCTGTTCCCATCTAGCCCGAAGTGGCGTGATGTGGCTGAAATACCTGAAACACTCAGCCGCTTCTCGTGCCCGTTGAAAAGCCCACGATTGCCCCTCTACTGTAGGACTACGTTGAGCTGCTTCCCACCAATCTTCAGTGTTTTCCCTCACCCCTTCGCGCAGTGCAGGGTAACGAACCGGACATGCATTTTGTTGACCTTCCTTGCTTTCATTTCTTACCTTCCTCCTCCTCCTCCTTCTTTCTGTCACGGCGTAACGCGGATGAAGGCTAGAACATATGAACGAGATCTGTGCAGTAATGACATTTATTGCGTGGTATTAGAGGCGAGGGCATGCCGTTGCGCCTTCTGCCGGAATACTTCTGTGACGTATAAAACAACACGTGGTACTGGCTTTGCGACGTGTTCAACGTCTTCTGCGTTTCAGGCGGTTCTGCCGGGGCTATTTTCTCTTCGAAGGCGTGGGTTGTGTTTTTATTGGCTGTGAAACATTCTAGATTGCTTGTCAACAAATATTTTAGCGAGCAAAGATACTGTCATTACGCCTCATGCACTTTCGACAGAGCGCGTGTACATGGCTCCATGAACGCACAACGTCAAGAGGTACTCTAGTAAAAGGTAAGTTGGTATTAAACGCATATAATAATCTGCAAATTGAAGCAATCTCACATTGCAGGAACATTTATTATATGTTAACCCAAGCATGATGGCGTGCACATATCTCACGCTTTTGTGCGGAAATTGCGCAGCCGAGAATGTAACGTCTTGGTCAAAGTGGACTGCCATGCAGGATTCAACGCCTCTATATTTCTAGAGCGCTATCAAGTGGCCGAAGGGAAAGGGGTATGCTCTGAAATTGATTAAATTTACTTCACATTTTATAATAAACAGGTATCTGGAGCTTTTTGCAGCAATAAATTACTCTTCACAACAACCGTAGTTTGTGCGGTCTGATACTTTCACCAGAAATATTAATAGTTGATTTTTATTAGGCATTTATTTCAATAGGTGGAACTTCACCAGCATATATTTGGTCTCCCTGATAATCGCTTTCACTACACACGCTTCTTGCGCGGGAGTGTATGGAGTGATTTGACGCATCAACGTTACAATCGTACTCGCTTCCATCGTTTCCTCAACTGATAATTACAATTACGGTATCTTGTTTCCAGTTACTTTTCTGGTATCTGGCATAAAAAATTTATTCACGAGCAGCTGAGCACGTCACGGCTGCTAACAGATGGGACGTACGAATATGCAACGCGAAACGACAGCATTAGGGCAAAGTCATTTTCACCGCCTTGAGATTCAGACAGCTTAAAATGCATTGCGGCCTGCCTTACAAGCTCGCGTATTCATATGTGCAAATTTCCTTAAATTCTCACGTCGTAATCATAAGATATCAGCACCAACGCAGTACAAAAAGTATTTTCGCGAAAGTGCTTTCTGCCCACGTGAAAATCAATGCTGGGTTGTATCCTTTCACGGAAAATCACCGAACACCTATCATCTTGATTTTATCATCTGCACAAAAACCAGCACCAGAGCGAGAAGTAGATACCACATCATGCGTTTGTTTAACCATATAAGAGCCGAATAGAGTTGCTGCTGTGATCCCACAAGTGAAGTTCGTGAATGTGCCCATTTTCCTGTGCGAACCTAGAAAGCCGGTTATCGTATGTCGCTTCTGAGTGTGAGACTCAGACTAGTTATATCCAGATAGTCTGTTCACCATGCGCAATCGGCGCGTTTCGGAATTCGTCTCTCGAAAGTCTTCCTGCTCGGTCGTTATATATACTGCTGGACGGAGTCTTCATAAGTTTGTGCACGGTGTTATCGATCAAAGGTCACGTTACAGGATTCAGACACAATGCTCGAATGCCTCCAGCCATCAAGGACTGCAACGCCCTATTCGTCGACCCGTTTAGCGCAGCAGAGTCGCAGTCCGTGGCGAGCGCTTGCAGTCGTAGATTGGAGCCCCGAGCTCATTGTGCAGACGCTCGCTGCCGCAGCTTTGAGTGACTCCCGCAATAGCCTGCTCCCACCACCTGCTCGTGCAGTCCACTGACAGAGATGCTTTGGCCCGCATCACTGCGGGTTCTTGAAGCACGCTTCCCGGATAACGCCGCCATTGCCAGTCGATGTATGTGCCGATTACCAGCATTTGTTGGCTGCTTGTTTTTTTATGCGAGTCACAGGCACCGCATTCCTCAGCTTGACACCACGATTCGAAAACTACTCTTTCTAACCAGGTAAAAATAAAGCCAATCAATTCCCACGCAGATAGATTCGCGAAGTTCACCGTCATACATACCGAACATTTTAACTCCGATCCCAGCCAGAAAATTTGTGCGCATGCCTGAATGCTCAAAAAAGGAGCACTGAGTGAGCTGCACACGTGAGGATAGATGTTGAGTTGTTTCGCCACTTTCAGTTTTATCAGTGAATACTATTGGTGCTGCGACGTTTTGAAAGGGCTCATTTACATTAAAGCTCACTCGTATGCGCCCAGTACAGTGGCAACGAGCATGTAACAAACCTGGAAGTTACGAAATGAACTAGCTCTGGGTTGCCAGTTCATTGACAGTTTGTTGCCAGTTCACCTATGACGAAGGCCGAGGTGAGTAACGTGCTGCCATCTACTGCGTCACAGAAACAGTAGCACAAGCCTCTCCAGTGGTCCCGTGGACGCTCTTGTTCCCAAGAGGGAGAAAGAATCCCGGAAAAATCCTGTTATTGTCCGGGTAAGTCCGGGTAAGTTCTTGTTCGTAGTAGCCCAGGCACGATGGCCTGAGCTGTGTTCTGCTTCTTCTGTGGAAGGGTAAAGACCATGCATCAGCAGATCTCCACAAATTTTTTCTGGGAGAAAAGGAGTGGGCTTATACCATTATTTATCTTTGGGCCTAATTACAATTGTATGTGTGCCTATAAATACACATGGACAGCTCAAAATGTTTCAGTCAGGAGAGAGGAGGGAGATTGAATTACTCCTGGATACACAGGTGAACCCCCTCCCCCCTACGAAGCGATACCGCAGTGCAGATAGCCTGTGCGAACCAGTGAAGATAGTGCGCCTGTCCACCTTAAAGCCTTTTACTTCCTTCCAGCAAAGTTGTCACCTACGGTTACTACTTTGCCACAACGACGAATACTGTGAAAGGGTGGCCAAAACTTTTTTAAGTTGGGAACTTTAGAATTTCAGTGAGGAAACAAGTGTTTGCTTTTCCCTTTTAGTCTTTTCTGAAGATGCGGAAGATGGTGCTAGTGTTCCAGGGTGTTTTTTTCCCACGACGAAAAGGTTTTGCAACAAGCACGCCAATTCCTGTGCAGGACCCTGAAAGATTTTACTGGCCCCTGGGGCTCCGGAAGTATATCTGAAGTTTGAGGCACGATGTTTGTGGGCAGATATATATATATATATATATATATATATTGTAAGGCAACGTTTTTGCTGCAAGACACTTCTTTTACTTGCCGAGCCTCTGCCCCACAACATAGGTCAGACTGGTGATGATGAGTATGTACATATCACAAGATGACGCGCATGAATAATGCTTACACTTATTTCCCCCCACGCTTGAGCGGCCAGCCCGGACGCGTCTTAGACGTAAACGGAACGTCGAACGAATGGCTTCAGACGCAATACGTGGACAATCTCCGAACCACGACAGCGACGATCCGAAGAAAGGTCGCTGGGAGTGACACGGTAGTTCACTGGTGACGTTTGTTCGTTGATTGTATAGCGTCCAATGAAGCGTGACTGAAATTCATCGCACAATCCTGAAGTACGAATGGGCGTTCAAAGCAAGACTTCACCCCCTGGATGGAAGAAGACGTCGCGATGTGAGCTGTCGTAACGTTGCTTGCGATCTTGCTCATTGGCTTCTTTATTGAGGCGAGCCCGTTGCCGACATTCCTCGAGCCTTGTGATGAACTGCTCTGATACGGTTGCCGAGGAGTCAGTTGGAACATTTAGAAAAGAGACGTCGATGGTGAATGTCGGTGTACGGCCGTAGACGAGGTAGAAAGGTGAGTAGCCAGTAGTTCTTTGAAAAGCGGTGTTATGGGCAAAAGTCACAAAAGGCAAAATCGTATCCCAGTTGTCGGGGTTTGGTGCGATGAACATCGATAGCATGCCTGTTAGTGTCCGATGAAATCTCTCTGTCAGCCCATTAGTTTGGGGGTGGTAGGCTGACGTCGTCTTATGTACTGTACCACAGGTTGTGAGCAGGGTTTCGATTATGGTGGACAGGAACGTCTTTTCGCGGTCACTCAGGAGGACGCGAGGTGCACAATGACGCAATACAATGGCGTTGAGAAAGAAGTCTGCGACATCCGAAGCAGAACTTGTGCGTAGTGCAGCAGTCTCTGCGTACCGTGTCAGGTGATCGACAGCAGTCACAATCCAACGATTACCTGCTGGCGTGATGGGAAGAAGTCCTACTAGGTCAATGCCAACGATGGCGAAAGGTGTCTCGGGACATGGGATGGGTTGCAGAAGGCCAGCAGGATACGAAGTTGGTCGCTTCTGCCGTTGACACAGATGGCAAGATGCAACATACTTGGCCACAAAAGTAGAGATGCCAGGCCAGAAGAAACGTTTCCTGATGCGGCTTTGTGTTTTGTGAAATCCCAAGTGGCCTGCACATGGGTCGTCGTGAAAGGCTTCGAGGACTTGGTGACGTAGAGAACGCGGAAGTACTGAAATCCAGCGGTGTCCATCAGTAGTGTAAACGTCACAATAGAGAACAATGTTATCGAGCCTAAGTTGCCGTATTTGTCGGCGCAATCCAGCATTGGGAGTAGGTGGTATACCATTTAGGCTTTGAATAAAGTTATTGCAGTATGGATCATCACGCTGGCCTGTGGCGAACTCAGTGTAGCGATTTGAAGCTGGCGTGTCGATAACCGCAAGTTGTGATAATATGAGGGGTGACGCAGTGTTTTGCCCACCAGACGAGCAATCACCTGACGTACTCGATAGTGACAGTGAAAGGGGGCAGCGAGAGAGAGCATCTGCATCTTGGCGTCTTTTGCCAGACTTATAGATGACGTCAAAATCGTACTCTAGTAGGCGGAGCACCCAACAACCGAGGCGACCAGACAAGTTTTTCAGTGACGATAACAAGCACATGCGTGATGGTCTGTAATAGCTGTGAAGTTGGGTCCGTAAAGATATGGTCGAAATTTTTGTATGGCCCAGACGACAGCTAAGCACTGCTGCTCAGTTATGGAGTAGTTTTGTTCAGCAGCCGTAAGAGCACGACTAGCATACGCAATAGCTCTTTCCCGTGGAGTGGCATCCCGCTGTAGAAGAACTGCACCAATGCCTTGGCCACTCGCGTCGGTGTGGAGACATGTAGGTGTGTTCTCGTCGAAATGACACTTCTTTTACTTGCCGAGCCTCTGCCCCACAACACAGGTCAGACTGATGATGATGATTATGTAAATATGACAAGATGACGCGCATGAATAATGCTCACAATATATGCTTTAGGAAAGCAGTGACTGACGGTAAAGAAGGATGAAGAGGAAGTGAGGATGGAATAAACATGGAGTATGAGCCAGGCCACGTCTGCCATTCATCATAGCGTCACATGAGTTGATAGCATGAAGATCTGCCAGCCCCTTCATCAGTCGCTCATCTTTGATGCAGTTCCTCACAGGACGCCCTAACCATACATCGACTACCGAATCATATCTAGCAGTACACAACGAGCAGCACCATGCCAGAAACATCGAACGACATTGACATCCCCAAGTACACCGGATCGGCGGATGACAGACCCGTACAGGACTGACTCAACTTGTTCGAGCTCAACGCCACCGCTGCCTCCTGGTCAAAACAGGAGATGGTCACTTACTTCAGCGGCTACATCACCGGTAAGGCAATTAAATTTTACCTCACCCACATCTTCGACAACGACGAATCGTGGCAAAATCTCAAAAAAGAGATGATAGCGCGTTTTAACGACTACATTAAGGACTCCTCCATTACCATTTATGTGGAGACAATCCCACTCAACTGCCACAACTCACGCTTTTTCCTTAAAAAACGTAGCTTTCCATCATGCAAGTTTCCCTTCTGCACGAAAGTCGGCATTTCCGAAGTCCTCGCTCCAAAACACGACACGAGACGTTGCTCACCCACCTGACGCCCTTCATTCTTTGTCTTGCACACGTGGTCCATCACGCAGCTGTTCAAGCACTCATATTGCTCACCATTTGCCTCATAAAGACGCCGCGATCACGCTAGATGACCGGGCGGTTCATGGAATACCCTGTCAAGCCATGCTCCTTCCCGGCGGGGTCATTCCACACCGTTCGGTGCACACCCACTAAATAGTCGAAGTAAAGCAGAAGGCTCAGTCACATCGAACATCGCAAGCTGCCAAGCGCAAAAGCCCTTCGTAGTGAACAGTCCAGAACAAGCTTCTGAAGAGGTTTTCCTCAGCTCTGAAGCATTATCTTCACTGCCCCATCAGAATGACAACAGTGCAGAGACTACCAAGTGCTTACTGGACACCACATCAAGTTGTCAAGAAAACCGGCATGATGTTCGACAAGCGCTCCAACCTCAGCGCGTTCCGATGCAACAGCAGCAACTCCAGAAAAATCGAGTCCAACAGGTCGCATGATCGAATCCCTGCTGTGGCGGCTGCATTTCCAATGGAGGCGGAATTGTTGTAGGCCCAAGTGCTCAGATTTGCATGCACGTTGAAGAACCCCAGGTAGTCGAAATTTCTGAAGCCCTCCACCATGGCGTCTCTCATAATCATATGGCGGTTTTGGGACGTTAAGTCTCACAAATCAATCAAACAATCAATTAAAAATTGAGTCCAAGGATTCAAGACCCTCCAACGGACACACCAACAAAGACGACTACGCAAAGCGAGCCTCTTAAAGCAAACTGAAGACGTTAGGCATACACGCATAAGGTATCGGTGCCACAAAGGCCTTTGACACAAGAGATCACGACTGCGCCTACGATTACAGCTAGAAGCCACCATCTAGAGACTAGAAGCCACCATCTGTGCAGGGTGGAGACCAAGACACAATTCTGATTCCATCATCCACGACCATCGCACACGCGAACTGGAAGCCCAACACCTGTTCTCGCCTTGACACAAAAAGTCGACGCCTTCGACATACGATCATCAAATGCTACAGGGACTTCCAACCTTGTCCGTTCCTCACAAGAACTCAACCCACGTCATCACCAGTGCAGATCTCCAGGGTGTGGTTATGCCACATCCAGGATGCAGACGCCAGCCTTGTCCACAAGAGTTCCCTTAGATATGGCCAGACTGCTTCTCTTCTCTGTGGATGTTTTCTTTGAGTTAAGAAACTCCCTTCTTAAATGAAACTACGGCGCATTTTTTACATTATTCACTTTAACACTGTGCGTTTTCGTTGTTTTGTTGATTGTCTGACGCGACTTCTTCCGGGGAAGGGGGAATCCTGTGACGTAGGAAGCAGTGACTGATGGTAGAGAAAGGCGTGTGTGTGTGTGCGTGTGTGTGTGTGTGTGTGTGTGTGTTTGTGACGAGAAAAGGGGGATTCTAACCTGCGGGGTTGGTGGCCCCCATCGGCTCAGTTCCGGAGCCCCTGACAGGTGCAAAGGTATTTTACCTTGCACGTAAACTTTTGTTGCTGTAAAACGCAGCGGAAGAGTATGTTTACTGACTGTGCTAGTAAACATGCGCTGCGGATCAGTTTGATTTGGTACAACGACTTCAATCAGGGTGGTTACCTACGCTGACCACTGTGCATGAAAGGGCTACGGGAGGGGAGCTCTCTGACTGGGCGAAGAGAATTGAAAATAGATGAACTTTTTTTTGCTGGAAACGTTTCTTCTAGTTCAATATGGAGATAATTTTTTCGCCTTCTTGACTGCAGTGTTGTCTACGCCTACATAATTTTCGGGAACATGCTGATTCCAAAAAAATTACATTGAAAGACTTCAGGGGAAATTTAATTCGACTGAGGACTGCCGAAACTCCCATAGCTTATACACATAAACGTAAGTTATCTATTGGGGCCGGTGCAGAACTAAAAAATTCAAATCTTTGTGGACATCATCACTCGTATAACAGCGTCCGACTGTCCGCCAACAAGGTGTGCACTCTGAAGGTGCGCAAACTGTAGCACGAAGACACACCCATCTCGAACAATTTGGATGTGTCAGACGTGCAGCGTGCCACTCTGCCTTGAGAAAAGAAAAAAACTGTTTTTCGGAATTTCACAAGAAGTGAGCACCTCTGTGCAAGCGCGAAGTATGCTGCTACAATGAAAATGGCCATTTGTGGCTTATGTGCGGAGCAAACACCCTTTCGACGCGAAGGTCTTCAGCAGTGACCACCTCCTAGGAACTTTGTTGCGGCTCGTGATTTTGTTTGCTGCGTGCATTGTGTTATCTGTGACCTTTTATCATAACTTTTGAAATAACCCTATTGCAAAAACAAGTGGCACTGCTCCAGCGCCATACCTGATTACTGGACCAGTGTCCAGTGTGGCGCTGACAATGGTACAGTGGCACGCTGCACGAGGCATCCTGGCACTGAACACTGGGACACCCATTATTGGCCGAAATCTGGCTTTTAAATTGTGCTTATTGTTTGTGGTCATGCGCACATCGTAATTAGGGCTGAAACAAACATGCAGTAGAAAAACGAAAAGAACACAAAGATAAAAAAACTGAGTGAGCTGGAGTCGAACCTTTTACTTAAAGACATCACATATTATGAGCCAGACACGCTGTCCACTACTCCGCACCTGAAACACGAGAAGGTGTTTATTTTTCTTCATCTTAGAGGTAATTAAGGTATTCAATAATTTTAATTTCTCTTTACATACGCAGTGTTTCGTCTCTTCGTGCTCGCGTGGAACTTGCGATTGTAAGCTCATGCTTTGCGGGTTGCCTTGGATCACATTCAATTGGCACGTTTTGCCGCAAAGCTTGTTAGCGTAGCTGCAGATTTGTTACGGCAATCATAGTGACTCGCTACGTGGTTGGTCATACCTATGTACAAGACAGCGTTTATCTGAAGTGGTCACTGAACACTGCAGATTCAGTCCCTCGATAGTTTTGGTAGCATTTTCTGTCCTGCTCATTTACGTTCCGCGAACGACAGCTGAAGCAGTTCACTTAGCCGAAACGACCACTACACTCTAAGGCAAAAAGGTGTTAAAAGGGTGTGTGGTTTGTCCTTTCTAGGACTAATGGGGCTGCCACAACCAATAATCCCTTCAAGGACAAACGGCACCACGTCTAAAAGTTAGTCCCCGCAGACGAGCTCAAGGAACTAACATTTAGTCCTCTCAATTACACCTTTTTAGGTACTCGTTAGTCTCACAATTCACCTCTAAGGTCTAACATTTATTGCTTATATTTGCACCTAAGAGGACAACTGTGAATCCCAACATTTACACCTTACCAGGCCACCATTATTCCTCACAATTGCACCTTCCATTCAAATACTCCAATCGGATGAACTTTTTGTCCCCAGTTCAAACATTGTTTTTTGTTTATTTTGCACCAGGCCTAGTACTTTTTCCGCCTGTTTTTCTGCGCAGTGAGCAACAAATAGCACAGAAAAGAACACGCAAACAAGTAATTAGCCACCTATGCGTAACTGCTTTCGCAGTCACGGCAACAACAAGAGTGAGACATCAATTTTTTTTCTACATACACAGGAAGTTTCTCTATTTCTAAAGTGAATTCATGGTGAAGTGTACAACTCCAGTCTCGTTGTCAAATCTTGTTCACTCCTCCGGGACCTCCTCCAACGGAAGCTATAGAAGACAGGCATTGCAGACGCCAGCGCACGCAGCCTTCTGCCTGTTGTGTTCCCACGGCTGCACGTACAATGATATAGTAAAAATAGTTAGAAAAACGTCTGAGAAGATGAAGATGCAGGCATATGACAAGTACGTGTACGTTAATACAAAAACAAGCGTTAAAATATGGCACAAAAATAACTTCACCTTCAAATCTCGCGCAGTCCTTCTGAAGCTACTCTGACGAAAGAGATGGATGACAGGCATCGCAGACGCCAGCGCAGACAGTCTTCATCATGGTGTGTGCCCACTGCTGCACTATAATTATGTAAAATAGTGAGTCACACGTGACAGAGGATGAATACAAATGCATATGATAAATACGTGCAAGGTGAAATGAAAATATACGTGAGATTTGACATGCTAATAATTTCACCGTGATTTCACACATATTGAAAGACTCATTTCGATCCCCGTAGCGCAACAGCTTAGGAGCGGCAGCCGCAGCCACAACTTCGCGAAACATCGTCCTGCAAACAAGTCGGTGAGTCCTAAGCGAGCGACGTCGTTCAGCTCGAGCAAGCGAACGCGAGATCGAACACGGTGCTGCACGCAGACTGTCTGCCGCCAGCGAACTTCGAACAGGCGAGCGAGGGTACGCTTGGCCGCCGCCACGAACAGCGTCGAGCTGGTTTGGAGCTAGCGCCGAAGAAATCGATGGTAATGCAGCCTTTTTTCCACAAAGTCGAGTGAGTGCAGTGCGCAAACGCGAGTCCGCCGCCGAGGCTAACCGACGAGGCCGAGCTGCTTGCGACTGACTGACGGGAAAGGCAACTGTAATGGCGGCCAATTTTCAGTGAGTACCGACGGTAGCGAAAGCACCGCCAGCCCGTGCTGGTGCACTTACAGCGCGCGAAATACTACAACTAAGCTCTTAAAAATAACCGGCAACGCGTTTTCGATGACTCCCAACACAGCGACGAGGTCTCAGCCAAATATCGTCAGCCCGGAGCTCATCGCGGCGGCAAAGACAGGCGAGCGCTCGATGAGCGAGCGTACGGGAGGCCGACTGCATTGGCGGCTAATTTCCAGGCGGTCGCAAAGCACAGGCTAACTGCAGACGCCGAAGCTGACTTTCGCGATGCAATTTGTGGTGCGATATACAGCACGACCGAGCCCGTTGCCGGCAAGCGTGATCCGTATCATACAAGCGACAAGTAGAGAAGAATAAAAATGATGACCTACTTGATTAAGAATCCAACGCTGATTTCTACATTGAGTCCGACTGAAGTATATATCCGATAGCCCTGTTGTCTTCTCGGCCGCCATATTGACCTTCCCAACTGCTGTCGTGTGTTGGTCGTGACTATCTTGCAGCCAGAGATATACAACGCGGTGTGGTGACGTGTCGAGATTTGCTCCATACTTCATCTATGCAGCGAAACGCAAAAGCAGCAGCCCACGCTCATCCAAGCGTACAAACAAGCACCACGTCGTAATTCCTAGATCGTCGAATCCAGGCGGCCATGGTCGAGCATTCCGAGCGCGACTCAACGGGAACCGTCTCCAGCAAAATACGGGGAAAGACTGAGCCAGCAGAAGAGAATAAAGAGGACTAGTCACCTTAGCAACGCTTTTCGCGCTGCCTGCAATCGCCGGGCGGTTCATCTCTCTGGAGCGTGTTTGGAGACTAAGTGGTTTCGCGTGGCACGCTTCGCTCTGTGGTTGGTCCTGAACGGTCTATCCGTTCATCGCGGGTGCCTACTGGGCTCCGTTACTCGTTTTTCGGGAAATTTTGCCTTGAAGCGTAGGTTTAGGGCCTGATGTTTTGTGCCACGGTTGTTGTGAAGATCGTAGATATTCAGTTAAACAGAGTGTATTCATTGTTACAATGTACTTTTGATCATAACTGACCCACGAATGGTCATATTGTTACGTTATTTCGGCTGACTGAAACAAGGCATAGTGAGACATACCCAAGAAAGGTGCCTCAGACTGAAGGTGAAGAAGTGGACTTTGTCAGTGAGCTGCGTTGTGGCTGCGGACTGGCTACTGTTATTTTCCACGTAACATTTTGGTGGAGGCGCTAGGGACTATTTTGACAACGGAGCTACGCAGTGGACGCCTCCTTAAGTCTGCTACCATGGCTCCGGGTGAGGATACGGCTTCGCCACCTACCTCGTCAATGACAGCAACCCGGTACGTCACCATAACGAACCCCGTGATCCAGGTACCTTTACTGGAGAGGACAACGCGAATGTTGACAAATGGCTTAGTATGTACGAGCGCGTCAGCAAGCAATATGGCTGGCACCCAACCGTTATGCTTGCGAATGTCATTTTCTATCTTGACAAGACCGCTCGCATCTCGTTTGAGACCCATGAGCACGAAATCACAAGCTGGGAAATGTTTAAAAAACAGTTCCGCGACCTCTTTGGCAAACCGTTTGGTCAACAGCTTGATGCCCGAAAGAAATTGGCCGTACGTACACAGGCGTCCAATAAGCCCTACTTGACTTATATTCTAGACGTCTTAGCGTTGTGTCAAAGGGCCGATCCCAACATGGCTGAGGCCGACAAGATATCGCACGTTTTAAAAGGAATCGCCGACGATGCGTTCAGCCTGCTTGTATTTACGAACGTAACCACCATCGATGCCGTGATCAAAGAGTGCCACCGTCTCGAGCAGGCGAAGAGCCGACGCATTTTGCAGCAGTTCCAGCGCCTACCCAACACCGCAGCATTGTCGTCTTGCGAAGCCACCCCTTGTCATTCGTCAACAGCTGAAGACGTGACGTGCATCTTCCGACGTGAACTCGAGGCCGCTTACCCGGCTACCAACAAACCGACGTCGCCCAACGCCTCAAACGCCAGCTGTCTCCTTGGTACAGGCTGTTGTCCGCCAGGAATTCGCTAACCTGGGTATCCTGTCCACTGCACCCACCCTGGATACTACTGATCCCTGGATAGCTTCTGTGGACATGAGACGTCACCGTTCATACTCTATTCGAAACAGAAACACGTCTGAATAGGGAACAGCTGATGATAAGGCAATCTTCTTCTGCTGTTGTCGCGCGGGACACATCGCTCGTTACGGCCGCAGCCTGTGACCATCTATGTCTTCTGGCTCGTGCCCCGCTTACAGTAACTCATTCCGTCCACCAAACCATCGTTATTCGTCCCGCACTGAGTCTAGAGCATTTACTGCCCCTGAGGACTACGGCCACCCTGTCCCGTCGTCGCAGGTGCCTCAAAGCCGCCCTTCTCGTTCAAATACGCGTCGCCGCTCTCCCTCGCCATCGTTTAACCGCCGAATGTCCCCGGAAAACTAGACTGCGCAGCTTCTGGAGGTGAAGCTGCCCTGTCTACCTCGCCCAAAAATCCTCTGTTGCCCTCACGTTTGAAGCGGAATACCCTTGAAGTATATGTTGATGGCACACCTGTTGAAGTTTCGATTGATACGGGCGCTTACGTCTCATTAGTTTGCGTTTTGTAGTCGCACAAAGAATGTCCTCACGCCCCCCTTGTCCAGTGTCGTCCAAGCTGCAGATGGCGCATTAGTCCCTGTCATCGTTATGTGCACAGCTCAACTTCTCGTAGCCGGTCATCAAGTGGTGGTTTTTTTACCGTGCTTGCGACATGTCCCACGACCTCATACTAGGCCTCGATTTTCTTGCCGCCAATTCTGCTCTGATTGATTGCTTCGCTAGTGTGCTCCGCCTTGAACTGCCACAATTCAGAGATGCCCCGTACTAGCCTACATGCCGATTACAATACAGCGACTTTGTTCACCTGCCCTCCAAAACTTTGACGTACATCAATTTTTTGTGCTCACCAGCTGTGCCCGACGGTGACTATTACGCTACGCCTCTCACCGACGTACTCCTAGCGCACAATGTTGCAGTGCCCTACACGGTGCTCAGCATCACAGATAACAAAACTTGTCTACCACTTGTAAGTTTCAGCTACATGAATCATGTGCTTCCACAAGGCATTTTCTTGGCCCATCTGTGTCCGTTGCTCGATTCACAAATTGAAGTGCTTCCCTTAAACACCCTTGTTTCACGGCAGCGCACACCACTCGCAACACCTTCGGGCAGCCGTCAAATTGTAGACATGATCGCCACTGATCTTTCGCCTCCGCAATTTGAAGCCCTACAACATCTTCTCGAGGCCTACCAAGATATTTTCGATTTTGGCGACCGACCTCTAGGGCAGACATCCTCTGTCCAGCATCGCATACACACAGGTGATGCCCACCCTGTTCACCGCCATCCCTACAGAGTGTTTGCTTTTGAGGGAGCATCATTCAGAAGGTAGTGAACAAGATGTTAGCGAAGGACATTATTGAACCATCCTCCAGTCCCTGGGCATCCCCGGTGGTATTAGTTAAAAAGAAGGACGAATTGTGGCGAATTTGTGTGGACTATCGCCACCTTAAAAACATCACCAAGAAACAAGCATACTCTTTCCCCCAAATTGACGACGCCCTTGATTGCCTCCATGGTGCCACCTAGTTTTTTTTCATCGATATTCATTCTGCTTATTGGCAGATTGCCGTGGACCGCATGAACCGAAAGAATACGGCTTTTGTAACACCCGATGGCCTCTACCGATTCAAAGTCATGCCTTTCGGCCTATGTAATGCCCCCGATACCTTTGAACGAATGATGGACTCCCTGCTCAATGGATTTAAGTGATCTACGTGTCTTTGTTATCTGGATGACGTGATTGTGTTTGCTCCCACTTTTGAAGTGCACCTTGAGAGACTGTCGAAAATTCTTGATGTATTCCGTCTCGCCGGCCTTCAGCTGAATTATTCCAAGTTCCGGTTTGGTCGCCATTGCATTACAATTCTTGGACATATTGTTAACGCTTACTTGACCCACTACACAGGCGAAAGATACTTGCAGAGATACTCAAAGTAGTGAAAACGTTGAGGGTGGCTGCATGCTGGAGTAGCAGAACGAATGCAAACATTTTTGACGCCCGCAGACGTATGTTTCCGGCCTCTCTGGTATTTCAGGTTTTGCTTCAATTTTCAAGTGCGAATATGATGTAAGCTTCTGCGCCTATGAAGCACGCTCTGCCTCTTCTCAAAAGGCTCATTTGGGTTGTTCCGCGTACGCCTACCCACTGAGCTACGTCCAGGGTTATTAACATTTTACCACGAGACTGTTTTGTGTTGATGTACACCAGGACTGCAGCGTTGTACTTTCTTCAAGGAAATGATGTTCAATACACATGATCAGAAACCAGAAATTTCTGTGAACAGGAGTTGAACCCCCAGCTTTTCGGCCCGCGACAACAAAGACCGAGTACGCTACCCACTGCGCCATGCCAGAGCATGCATGTGGGGTTGTATATTGACTATTTATTCACAGAACTCGCCGTTCAACTTCATGTTTACAAGTCGCACAGTCAAGACTGATATAACGATTGCGCCTTGATTCGACAGTGACGAATGGCTTCCGGGTAGCGAATGACGTGCGGTTATTAGCAAGAGCGCAAAGTTTTTTGAAGCATCCACATCCTAACTCTGAAAAATCTCAAACTGACTAGAGGAGCAGCCACAAATTGCCAGCTGTTGCTGCCGACAGTGTTTTTGCTTTGATAGTCGGTTCTCGCACTTGCTACTGGTCAACATGTACAGACGATTTAAGTGCCTCATTCCCTGGATATTCGCGCACACGAGTGAATATTGAGTATTTTTTTCGCGCAAGGAACGATGTAACATTACGCATACGGCGTGCCAGATCACATATTTGCAGTTACATCGATACCTGCAACTAAGAAACCACCTATGAAATGACTAATGCAATTCACTGAAAAAGTATGCAAGTATGTTAGTTCAATAACGCGTATCAAACTACCCACTCAGAACTGCCTGTTCTTACATACAAGTCAGACAAGTACCGGCTCCTGCGCTCAGAATGAAGCTTTCGGTGACAGCCTACGTTGCTGAATGCACGACACATCGATCGTCACCGCTGCTTGTGCGGGCACCGCACACGCGCATAAATGGTTGAATTAGGCTCAGTGATGTCTAAACAGTACTTTACAGTCATTTTTACAATTTAGAATTCTGTCTCCCTAAAGTAAAAAACGCCGGCAACATGTATACCGACGCGGCCGACATGAGAAGCCTCGCTGGGACGGAGCACTGGGTGAGGCTGCTCTCGAGGCAGCTGAGTAGCGATTCTTGAAGTTTCTGCATTTGAGCTTTGCCATATTCCAACTGTTACCTAAGCTGTACCTGAAGTAAGTAGAAGGTCAATTATAGCTGAAATGCATTACCAGAATGGCAATGCCGAGCGACAGCCGTTTTTCTAGCCTCCGCTGGCAGTACAGAGCAGGCGTGCCAGTGTACAGATATATGCAGTTATATCTACGAACAATTGAAAAAAACACCCATAGAAATACCAGTGAAATCCCCTGAATAAGTATGCGAGGGAGTCAGTTCATGAAGGCGTACCGAATCGCCAACTGAAAATGACGTGTTGTTACATATCAGTCAGAGAAGTACCGGCTAAGTGCGGCCAGCAGCTTTCAGTGACAGCCTGCGTGGCTAAAAGCGCGACGTTCGATCGTCAGTGCTCCTTGTGCGAAAATCGACACAAAAAAATAGTTGATTAAGGTTCATGGATGTCTAAAGTATACTTTACAGTTATTCTCCCCCTTTAAAGTTGCGTGTACACGGAGCAAGAACCGCCAGTAACTAGTATACCAACGCCGCCGGCACGACAGGTGTAATGCTCGCTGGGCCAGGCACTGGGTAAGAACGCTCTCAACGCTCTCGACGCAGTGAGTTGGGATGGTTGAAGATTCTGCATTTGAGCTTCGGAACATTTCTTACTGTTACCTGAAGTAAGTAGAAAGATAAGCATGACCAGACATACATTTATGCGGTGGGGCGCATTCTAACGACAGGTTTTTTTCTCGCCTCCGCCGGGAAATCTTGTGAAGCAATCGAGAGAGCTCATTTGCATTTCCTTAACTTTGCTGCAAAAACATTTTTCTGTTTTTGTTAGGAAGTGCAGCTCCAGGCTTACAAACACAGCAACTTGAAATTCTCACAGCAATACACGGATGATGTGAATATGGCCGGTATACGCGGGGGCATATGCGAAGGAGGCGCGTTATAATCTCTGCGATACCTATGGGCGCCGCAAAAATTACGTATGCTCGGTATCTCTTAGGGTAGCATCTCTCCGTGCCATGGAATCAAGCGTTTTATATCCAACAACACCGACACATACCACAGCACACACTACAATAACGTGCACGCTGCTCTGGTAGAAACAGTGCGGGCTCCAGTATTCACCAGCGCTTGCCAGTGAAAATTACAGCGCATCCAGTGCTTCGCAGTGCGCACCAGCATCACAGCGGTTGAGCCAGCGCCGCTACTAGTGCGACACAGCCTTCTTCGAGTGCGCCCGGCGAAGCGCCAGTGATTACAAGCGTGTACCAGAGACAATAAAGGTACTAGCTTCACGCTGTTTTTGCAATCGGGTTAGCGCGTATGCATATAAACAACGACAAGAGGCGTCGTTACTCATAACACCTTAAGTTTTCTATTCGGCTTCGCTGATAGCATTAATACACTCCAAATCGAGTTCTGCGTCGCCTAGCTCTCATGGAGGAATGCCAGCAGTAACTGTGCGGTCTACATTTCTGCTCGCCTCCGTAAAAACTGTGCCAGCGAACAGTGTAGCCACGGCATGCGTTTTGATCCTCTGTAGTTGAGAGCTAGCGTTCATCACTCTAATCACATGCCACGAGGAGTGATCTTAGCCGAAGTTGTCATACAATTAGTGGCGGCTTTCTTGGCTATTCGCAATACCCATAGTTTGTAGCGCTGCCAGGCGGAATTCAAGGGGGTCCTCTAAAAAATGATCTGTAGGCGGACAATTTTTTGTTGGGCTTTGCTAGTTTCAGTGTTAACACCTTGGCAAGAAACGTACACTAACCACATTGTATGAATCGTGCATCAGTGAATAAGCCGGACCGTTGGTGAGACACTTAGCAGATTTCGTTGCGCGCTCACGGAATCCGTATAAATGCAGCCTGCCAGCCGTTTTCACTGGGAACTAGGGTCTATACGGCTGCTGCGGGCACGCGATTATATATCTCTAATGAAACTTATTCGTTTTTGCAGGACGAAAAGATTTTGTGGAGTAGAAAATGTGGCAACTCGTGCTTTGTATTAGAGCCCGCAGGGTACCTATAACAGTTTGATGAGATTTTTGTAGCCACGTAGTTCGTTAAAAGTAATCGTAAGACATCTGCAATCGAAAGTCAGCTTGTTTTACATGCGTATAGCGTTCGTGAGTGCTTTTGTAGTGCATGAAGCCAGTACCACTCATTTTACGCCGAAAGTGGTGTGGACTCGCGGTTTCCTATTGGAACCTTGCCAACGCGGCGCCGCTTTTTTTGGCGCGTTGATTGATAGGTGGCAGCACAATTCAAGCAATTCGGTTGTGAACCAGTTTCCGAGCTAAATGTTTTCCGCGTACAGATAAACGTGGTAAGTGACGCGGTGTTGCTGGGTTGAAGTCTTTCGGCGGCGGGAATTTCTCTGACGGCCTAAAGAAACCAACTTTGCTTGCATAAAAGGTTGTCAATGAACCCAGAGTGTAAGTGGTGATGAACGTTCAGCTGCTACCTCACGAGCAGCGAGTTGCATTTGACTTCCTTCACGCGTCAGTGTTTTTTCACGCTTGTAAGTAAATTTGATTGTATTTATGTATAATATTCTTCAGGGAAGTCAAAATGAAAGAATAGTTTATCTTGTTCCTTGCATGTAGCCCAATAACAGTGGAGTGGTGCAATTCGCCAGAGGCGTGCTATGAAACTGTTTGTGGCGTAATTCGGCAGCATCGGTACACTAGACAAACTGTAGGCGTAGCCTTACACAGTGGAAGAACAATCAATGCACGTCCTCATTCAATGGTTAAAGAGGTGGCATTTTTATTTTTTATTCTATCATCTGTCTTTACATCTTATCTTTTTTTCATCTCTTTCATTATCCGCACTTCTGAACCTCGATCCCCGCCCCCACACAGAGTAGGAAGTCAGTGATTTTTATATGCCGGCTGAATTCTTTGACTTTCAATAAAAAGTTCTCTCTTTTTCAACTCGTTCGAGCTTGGGCAGTGAAGCAAAATGATTAGAACGGTCAAACGTGCAGTAACGAACACACACTACGCTTCTCTGCTTCTCTTGCACTTCATTGGTACCTTCCAGACGACGTTGTTCTTCAAGAAATTTTTGCAATTTCGACGCTGCGAAAAGCATACGTGTGTGTTTGTTTCGATATTCTTATTTAAATTATGCTGATGGAACCGGGAAAATTTGAGTGCAGTCATATGCACACGGTTAGACTCTGAGCATGGCTGTGAAACAAGCACTACCTAACACGACGTTAAATACTTGTGCGCTGTTGAAAAAGAAACATTATGTGCCGAGAGGGCAAGTAATGTTCACGGCGTAATATGTTTACAAACTATCGCCATGTTGAAAAATCTGTCCTGTGCCTCCGCGATATGGCGCTACTCGCTTGCGGCCTACCACAGCGGCATATCCGTCAGGCAAGCTCAGTACCACTTGACTCTATAGGTTGCGTTCCGTTCATAGTTCAATTCTACTTCAGGCAGTTTTCTGTAACTCGGAAAGGAATAATGAAGGCATAGTCGCTGCATGGTCGATAAGCTGACACCACCACTACTTGCGCTGTGGCCGAAAAAGACGTAGCGAGCATATAGACGTTCCTATCATTTTAAGAGTACTTTTATCCGAAATACACTGATTTGACAATCATGAATAGATCTGGGGAAAATGACGCGGAGTGTCGTTTATCCGTCTTCTTTTTTCTTCAGCGAGTACACGGATTGACTCTCCGGCAGCCATCTTCGATTACACAGCGCATCACCTAGAGCCCATGCGCATTGCAAATACTGTTGACTCCTTCTATTTAGCTCTTACCGTTAACTACTACTACAACCAAAAACATGTGACCACAAGAGTTTGTATAACCATTGATCACGGATGCTAGTCGTCAGAGTAAAGATTTATCACTAAGTGTCAACAGGGCTCATTCCGCAAAACTGTGCCATAATTGTCAAACCATAATAGACATTTTCCGTAATGACGTACACAAAAAATGATCATATAGTATGCATTCAAGTTCTTATGTAAGGACAGGTATGGCTTTCATGTTACATTGATTATACCGTGTTATAGGATGACGAAGGAATCAATCATGTTTTATCTCCAAGACCCATTGATTCCTTTAGTAAGTATCGTCCTTCGTGAATGCCCAGACAGATCGTGGTTTACGTTGGCGTATGGACAACATTTCAATTAGGGTTAATTCTCAAGAATGCTTTCATTGGATGTGGGGGTTACGCGCTGTCCGAACTAGTTTTGTACACATGTGTTGGTAAAAATGCGTGCGCGGGTACGTATGAAATTCTTATAGCTATATATATAGCAAAAAGCGCATGTCTCTTCTGATTGGATTAAAACTGGGCTTCAATGAGTGTTGACTTGTGCCACTTTCTGTCCAGAAATCTTGCTGATTTGTGAAAATTTCGTTCGCAGGTAAAGGGACTGGATTATCGCATAATGCCTGCAATAATAAAAGAGCGCCTGAATGACGTGCGTCTTTCCGATAGAGCAAACGCGTTCCCTAAAGAGCTCTCCGGTGGAATGAAGAGAAGGCTGACCATCGCTTTGGCTTTCCTTACAAGCCCTGAGGTGCGAGTTTTTCGGTTTGTAAGTTTTTGCATGCAGCAGAAACAGAACTGTACACTAGCACCTGGAAGTTTGATGTTTTCTGTTGACACTCTTGTGCCTTTTATTGTGCACCGCATTGAACTTTCACGTAAATATCGATCATTTTATTCAATTTTTGTTGCTTTAGTGTATATCGATACCACATGTTATATTTATATAACAGACTATATTGAAAAATAACGTATGAACGCCACGCGCAACATAAATTAGTTTATAGAGAATAGATCGCATTTCTGATATTTCAAGTGATTCAAAATGATTTTCGAAACTTTCACTGCTTGGTTCAAATAGACAAAAGTTTTTCTCTTTTACCTCCCGTTTCATGTGTTGGAGAAGTTACCACTTTGAAAATTCCACACGAGATACATGACTATCGCGCTGAAAATTGTTCAGTGACCTGTTACACTGATAGATACAAGTTTTTTTCTGTGTTATTGTTTTCACGGTCAACTATTTAAGTAATCATAGGTTGGCATTTGTACCTCTCTTGTAATGATATCATCGAGGAACCAGGTTCCTTAAAAAATAAAAATGAATAAACACACAATTGTATATAGGTGTAGCCAGAACACTTTGAGAAATAGTTGGCTTGTAGGGGAAAAAGTGGTAAAACCAGTTATTTCCGCTGCAAAATAGATGAAATAAAAAGCTTCAACAAGGGCGGAATATTCACTTTTCGATTATCAATGTTCTTACGTACAACATAAAGTGCAGGAGAGTACCGTTACACCCAGCATAAGATGCACCGTGATGACTGTAATAAAACTGGCACCATCACTTCACCATACCGTTGACATACTAAACGAACATCAATGTAAGCATTGCTTGGTCTATTCGTAGTTACAAGATAAATTGCATGTCTAATACTCCTGCAGTGGTTGCTTGAGACCCCTTCAACCATGACCACCGTGTTGCAACTCACACTTAGCATCAATGTAGTACGCTATCGTCCTCTATGAAAGAGCATATTCGAGTGCATGGCCTACGCTCTCCGGCAAGTACTGACAGCCTCGCAAATCAGAAGCTAAAGAAATCACGTCCGCCCTTGGTGGCATAGCCAGTTATGATACAGGAGCGGGTGTGTAATCTAGCAGTGTTGTATTACGGCAATCGCTCGGTATTTTGTTTACACGTTGAAAGAGCATGCAGAAGATGACAAGAGGATTTGAAGAAAGTTGTGCTCAGGGTCGATGATAGTTACATCCCTTGTGAGAAACTTACCACGCTGTGAGGTGATGTCAAGTGAGACATCGCGTTCATGATTGGCCAAGGTTATTGCATCGCGGCTGTAATGAGCCGGAAAAAATTTTACGTCAGAGAGTAGCAAGGTGTCGAAGGGCAAGACAGGGTCGCGATGATACAAAAGTTACAATGGCGAAAGTGCAGTGGTCTCCTCGCGACATGAAATACAATCAAAAGTAATTTTTGATAAAGCGGCGTCTTAGTCACGTTGATCCTCTGAAAGAGGCACATGGCAAGCATGTCAGTTCAAGTGCGCTTCAAGCTTAAGTTGCGCGAATTCATATATAAGTGGCGCGTGATTGCGATGTTTTATTCAGTAGAACAGGAGGGGAAAAGGACATCAATGACTTTCACAAAAAACTAAAAAGTGCACGTCATATCCGCCAAGTAAACAATTAGTGTGCCAAACAGTGGGATAAGTCCCTACCACCGTATATCACCCGTGACTTTGTCCACTCACAGTTCTAAATGAGTTACAAAGCGGTGTACAGTTTATATATGACTGATAAGTCAGAAATGCTTTGTTGTGTTGAGTTGTGAATTTTGTTTCACCTTCACAATATTTTTTTATAACGAATCATCCCTTAAGTTCAAAATATTAGGTCTGGTTCAAGTTTCTCTCCCTAGTGGTTGCCGATTGTTTTTAATTCAAACGAAATGCATCGTACAGAATATACAGACATCATATACTGCCAGTCGTTGTCCTTGAATATCACTGTCATCATTTTCATGACTACAGCGCACGCCAACGCCATCTATGGACGAGCGTCGACCTTGAAGGGCTTCGCCCCTTGCATAACGTTCGCTATTAGTAACTGGCAATGAACACAGTGGCGCAAAAAGACGTCGTAAAGTGATAAGAAGATGACCTGTGCGGTGCAGTTCATCGGCATTGCCTGAACAATGAACTGCGCCGCACGTCTTTTTGTGTACCAGTTGCCGTGGCAATTGTCTTGTTTTCCTCGACAAAAATAGGCAAATTACAAAGTGGGTTGGCGCCCACACGTAAGAATGGCTCATTAGGGAGGCAAGGTACACGTCATCCTTCGCATAGGGACGCAACATAGGGACGCACAGAGTGTCAGACACCGAAGGCGCCTCATGGGATCGTAACTACGAGTGTGGTCCATATGCCCTGCTTTGGGAGTGTGGTGAAGTTTCCTTGCATTGGCCGATTGCAGATACCTGAGAAGGACTAGCAGCAGCTTAGCACCACGAGGCTAAACGTTCAGGTGCTCTAATGTTTATCAGACAAAGTGAACGTTACAAAAGAAGGCCGGGGTGGGTGAACTACAAGTTTTTGAAAACAGGACCTTGTCATTACTCGTCACCTGTATAAAAAGGCTGAATAAGAACAGAGTACAGATGTCCACGTCACCAGAGGGTCGTCCAGTTGAGCAGTGGAATGGCAAGAAAAGCAGTCGGCGTGGCCATGCATGCGTCAAGGTTGACGCAATATGGAGAAGTCGTACTGTTGCCGAAGCAATGCTCAACGAGCAAGTCGTCCAGTTGGGTCCTCGAAAGAGGATAGTCAGTAGGATGCGCGGTAATGACTTGCGGTGCGAAAGGTTTGACAAACAATTACAGTCAAAATTTCGCGACAGCCCAGCCAAGCGCAAGAAATCCTTACTCAATTATCGAGTAATTGCACTTGGGCTCGAAGAGAAGTTCTAGCCCACCACATGGTCATGGTCCTGTTTATGCTTATTTAATATAGCAGTGATGCTGTGACAATAGCGGTGCCAATAATTTGGCCTATATCACTTTGTGGGCAACCCAGGATTCCGTTGGCAGCATTCAGGCTAGACTGCAGCAAGCAGCATCGGTCGTGCAATAGTACGCCCGCTACTGGGGCCTCGAACTCCTACCTACATTATCAGAGCATGTACAACAGGGTAAAAAGTTTCGAGGCCACTGTCCCATGTTTTCTTAAGGGAGTGTGACCTGGTAGCTTCTCACCACCACCCCCTCTCCTTCCTGTACGAATTTTCCCGAAACCAATATGCATGACCCAATTCACACTTTCCTCGCGCACCTGGCCAATCCCAGATTGAAAACAGATATGCGCCCTAGGGCTCTCTGTACACATGAGCTAGCAAGTAGGAAACAACCCTGCACAAGGTACGTACGGTCAAAAATTTGGTGGACCCCATCGGGCCTTGAAAAAGCGAGGGGTTTTAGAAGCCGGAATGATCTCCGCCTAGCCAACGCTGCTGTATCTTGTATTCGACGTCCTACGTATCTTTGCGGAAATGAGATGTGAAGGTGCTCGAAAGTGTTGTCAACAAGCTATAAGCATACCCTCAACCTCCCGATATCGACGTGAAACCAGTGACTTGCAGATTTTGGAATGTCCAAAACTTATAGAGAACTCGGAGGCCCTTGCCACCAATTAAAACAGACTTAAGAAGTCATAGGTACTGGCGTGAGATATCTCTTACACCCCTCAGGCAGAAGAGGAGACTACTATCCTAGAGGACTGGCGTTGTGCATTGGCCATCCAGCGTCTGCCACAGAAGATGGCTAGGGAAACTCATGAAGACAGGTGAACTGCGTGGGTTACAACCTCGCAAGGACGCTGCGGGTCTCATTTTAGTTTCTTCCCCAGGATCGCGTCCAAGCCTGAACGGGAGAGGTTGTACACGACAGTATTATTTCATGAAAAGGTCATGTTTAAGGGCTGACTTTTGAAGCCCCGGACATTGGTCACGCGGAGTAAGTCACCATATCTCCTGCCGTATCTCGGATTGTTACCTATTTGCGGAGTGCATGTCGTCATTTTACGAAAGGTCTCATCATCAGTCGCGCAGCTCAAATCCTGATTGAAATTTTCATCTTGACTCTCCAAAAGCACGTTTAGTCATCTGAATCCCAGCTCGCGCAGGATTATTTGGTAACGAGCTATGTCTCGAACCGTTTACCTAATTTCCGGAAACCTCCTCGCTCTCCATCACCTGACGATCCAGAACATAACCCGGTATTCTCGTTTTGAGACATCACAGCTATGTTCGAATCGAAGAGGCTCTGACTTCCGCCCCCAGTGGTCCACCTTATAGAGCTGAGGAGCAAATTTTCTATGCCTATTCACTAAAACAGTAGTGTGCCAGGAAGTGCTTAGGCATTCAATCGGGCCTACTGCATGGATCACCTTTACTGTGGTCTTCCGCTATCTGATACTTTCCACATGCTCTGGGCATGACCATCTAAAGTCTAATCCGGTGGTCTCCTCAATAACATACCCTTCATCCTCTGCCCGAGAGAACAGGAAGGCTGCCCTTCTCGTCCTTGAAGAGTCAAAGAGACCTCGCGGTAAGGGCGCGTGCTGCCTTGGAAGACTAAAGAGTTACGCACAAGGTACTCTACTTCAAGCTTGGACAGCGTCGGCTCTTAAGGCCACAGATATGTTCAGTTGTAAATAGTATAAATGACTGTTTTTCATCACCAGGCAAACGAGCGTTGGCTTCTACACCTCTTCAGAAATAGTTTACTGTTCGCGGCAATACAGAGCCATTTCAATTTGGCCTTCTCGGGCGCGCGCCCGAACTGCAAGGATGAGTATTCTGACCCTATAAGACATCGTGGTCATGCGTCTTCGATCCTACATATCGACTCCACCCCCATTCCACGTGAGATGACTGGGAAGCTGTCGTGTTCGGCTGCTCCTACATCCAATCTCTACAGACATTGGTGGCTAGAACATGGGCCGCTGCGGAAACTACATCATTTTGAAGGCTGTATTGTTTCTGAAGTACGCGATAATGTGACTAGCCTCATCCACACATATTATTGTAAAATCCTAACTTTTCACCATGACCACCACTTGTGGCAGTGCAAGGGCCAGCCCTGCACGCTGAAGAGCTCCGACCGTGAGGCCAGCATGGTGACGGATAAAGAAAGCGAGGTCAAGCGTTATTTGCTTTTGATTACAAAGATTGTGCCTTCGCAGTTCAGTGCTCTCGTTCTCTCAATGGCTGCGCCGATGCCAAAGTCGACGCCGCTCAACGCAGAAACAATCGCTTAAAAGCTGCGATTTCAACAATAATCATTCAGTCTTACTGAATTGCCGAACTTTGTGGAATATAGGAACATTTTGATACTTTCTGTGTGGCTCATACATTACTGAGCTAGTTGGAGATGTGTAGCACCTATGCTTAATTTTTTTATTTGCTATTTAGCAAAAACACCCTGTAAATTGGTCGTCTGGAGTAGCGTCAGCTGGCCATGTATTCTTTTATAACTGAACATTAACAAGACGTTCACAACAAATAGGGGGCATC
The DNA here is from genome assembly GCA_013436015.1 of Rhipicephalus annulatus. Classification (NCBI taxonomy): domain Eukaryota; kingdom Metazoa; phylum Arthropoda; class Arachnida; order Ixodida; family Ixodidae; genus Rhipicephalus; species Rhipicephalus annulatus. The sequence continues at coordinate 87,825 of WOVY01006561.1, forward strand.
TCAAACGCTTTATTGTTTACCAGAAAAAGCTCCTATGAATCCTGCGAGCCTTCATTCTACCATTCAGGGGTTTTGTGATCGACTATCGTGTCTTGGCCACGCTTGGACGCGCGCAACACGTTTTTACTTTTCCGCACTTTTTTGAGTGCCCAGTAAGCGATCGCACAGCAAATTATTTATGTCCATCGACTCGCCTCAAGCTCTCAGGGCGTGCTCGGCCGCTGGATTACCTGGAAAGGGCTGTTTCTCTGTCTGCGCTGCCTAGAAAGACCGGTATTTTGTGCATTGTTTGAGTCGTTGGACTGCACCTGACAAGGAACACAGTGCCGGAGGAACTGGAGTGCCTTTGGAGTGTTTTCTTCCTGCGCACCACGGAGTGCCCGGCGGCAAGGCCTCTTAGATGAGTCATCCTTGAACCTTATCTAACCGGAGGGTTCGACTATGTGCGTGATTTCAAAGCCAGCGCAGCGTGCCTGCTGGGTCGTGCTTTTTGTGTGTGCTGCCCCTCTCTATAACACGATCAGTGTGGTCACAAAAAGGCGGTGACCACCTTTTTCTGAGCGCAGTAAAAGACAAATATCCTGTTGGAAGGTCCTGGACGCCATTGTCTTTCGTTGCAGGGAATCTTGGAAAGACCTAATGTATAGAACGCGATCAATGAGACGTTCGGGTGTGCTTTGGTGGCCATGTGCCACGCTATCTAACCATGTGAATACTGTACATAAACCTTCGACTTTCCATCTCCCTCTCCTCAGATCGTTTTCGCCTTTATCCTTGGATGGCTCTGACTCCGGACAAAGCACCCCAGTCACAACAGGGCTTAGCCCAACTCGCTCCCATCGTGAAGTCTGACAGAGTGCAAGCCACGCCGCGGCATCAGAGTTGTCCTCAGCAGCGGCATTCAGATGAATGTCGAAAACGATTGACAGTTGGAATACCATTTCATCCACTCTAACAGAGTTTGGCTCTCAAAATATGATGGGCAGTCCCACTCTCGGCTTTGTGCTTCATAAGCACTAATCAGTCACCTCACTCAGACTCACTTAGATTCAGATTGGGTCGTGCGTCTGAGTAAGTTTTGGTAAGGAACATTTCGGCGATATTGAGTGCGATTTAGTTCGAATAAGGAAAATTTTGTCAGTATGGGTTCGAGTGCGCCCATTAGAGTCAAATATTGGTTAGTCTGAGAGACCGTTACTTGTTCTTTTGCCGGTTTACAGTCCTCTATCTTCAGTTCTAGCATTATTATCAGCCTTATATCAGCGTACGTTTATAATAGGATTAAGTGTACCTACCTTAACCCACTATAGCCTTCATGCGGCGATTCAACATTCCATGAAAAGAGGCGCAATTTTCGGGTGGGTAATACCATGGCCCCCCTCTGCAAACTCTTCTAGGAAAAGTTGTTTGTAAAAATATACTGTAGCAGCTACAGACTTTATGAAAAAAATCACAGCATAAACACGGCGTGAACGATACTATGAGTGTGGCGTAGTGCCTGCCTGTCCGCCTGCCCATCCGTCCGTCTGTCCGTGAGCTCTGTTTCTGTCTGTCCATCCATTAGTCTACTATACGAAAACTACTAACGCCATCTAGTGATGTTTTCAAGGATATGTACACAAAACACCACCTCATGAGCAATTCATAATCTGCATGTGGATACATACCTCTTCTAATACTACTACTGCAGATGAGGAAACGACGAACAGGCCGAAAGCTGCGCCCCTAAAACCTTCTTTGGTAAATTGAAACCTTTTAGAAGTGTTATTTGAAGATGCAAAATATCAAGTGCATCGTACAGCACTAGATACTAGCCGCTGCGCATGGTTGCCAGAAACTATTGTGAAGTGTGGAGTCGATGAATGATGGATATTGAAATAAAACGTAACGATGGTACATTAACGCGGTAGCAACAGCGACCGGCAAGCATACGACCGCTGTGCTTGAATGGTTAAAGAAAGAATTATGAAACCATGTTTGGTAGCTTCGGTTATATAACCCGCAGTGGCGACAGCAGCCTCCGCTGAAACTGCCGTTGCGCCGTCTTGTATCGAAACGGTGTTTCAGAAACTGGCCGTGTCACGCCGAGCTCATCAGTCACGAGACGAAGCCTGCACAGGTCTGTGCGCAGTGGTCGTCACTTAACTTCCCCCCTCCCCCAAGGGGAGTGCAGAGGCCTCAGGGTCTGTTGAAATCTGGGAGGTGTACCAGACGTCTAGAGCATGTAGTGAAAGGAGCGGGCTGCGACGTCGGTGGCTGTGGAAGGATGCCAGTGAAAGGATTTCGCTGCCTGATTCGTTTGCAGTGATGTATGTGGGCTTGAGTGAGTCAATCGAGACGTGGACGTCGTTCCCATTCAGGCTCAAAGTATAGTTCTTATTGCAGCGAGGAACGCGAGTAGATAGGGTTCGCTGTAGGGTGGCCGGAAGGGGTGGTGAATGATGTCGTCGCCGAGGAAAGCATGCGTGCACTATGCAAGCTTCTTGAACACAAAATGTGTAGGCTTGCTATGTTGGGCTGAAGGTGAAGGGTGTAAGGATGCGATGGTGCGTCGAAGCCGAACAAAAAAGTCAGTGGGGCCGGCCATCGTAGTGCTGGGTGGCAGAGCTGCGAGAAATTCACCTGGCAGACGCAGTAGTTCCCCGTAAACGAACTCTGCTGATGGAACGTGGATGTCACGCTTGAAGGTGGCCTGACGACCGAGGATGACAGCTGGGATAGCATTAAGCCAGGTTGAGTCTGGATAGCCCATATTGGCATTTTCGAAGTGTCGGTGGGAACGCAAGATCATTCCTTTGGGGCAGAAGTGACAGCTGGTGGTCATCAAGCATTCAATCCCTATGGTCAATCCAAGCAGCCTGAATAGGTAAGACGCATGGTAGACGAATAAAGTGCTTAACAGCGCAAACGGCAGAAGGGGATAGAGTAGACGAAAACAGAGCGCTGAACTAACAACCAAACTTTATTGCAAACCAACTGCAGTACATCGGAAAACAGAATCGGCGCTTAACCACGCAACATCAGCAAAATCGTACATACATGTGCCAAACGGCCTACCTTATCAAGAGCCAGTCATACCAGTAGACCCTAGATAACTATTTCACAGCCATGAAGAAAAATTGAAGGTTCGCTAAGGCAGGCAGCACCAAATTGCTGGATATGGTAGAATTCGCTAATCTCGCGCTCGCACTGATATTTATATTGTCCCAAAATCACACACTTGCCGAGAGTTGGCTGACAACCCCACTTTTTACAATGGTCCGCCAAGTGGCGGGGGGAGGAGCCATTTTGAGTGTAAGCGTGCTCCCTCAACTGATCATTAATGCGTCGGCCTCTTTGACCAATGTAACAGAGCCTGCATGTGAACAATATCTTGAATACAATCGCTAAAACACATTCAACATAGCACGAAGCGTTTTTATCAGTGCACGCTCCTTTTTAGGTCCTTCACTGTTAACCCTGCAACATAGCCTAGCGAGCTTGTCGCGCGCGCAGGACTCAACTCGTACACCTATTTTGCCAGCCACCTTATTTAGCCCATGTGGAAAAGCTCGTGTACGTAGTGAATGACAGCCGTGCTAGAACGCGGCTTTATGAGTAGGCTGTTGCGTTGTCCTTTATCAGGCACTCTTAGTGACGTAAAGAGAGCCTCGGCGATGGAAGTTAGCAGAAGAAAAGGAAAACCTACTTGTTGAAGGCGGTGAACTTGCTGTGCAAAATTGCATTTTTTCTGGTGGTGACAAGAGCGAGTTATAGTTGCCTTTAGGCAAGAAAAAGCGATGCTACGCTTGACAAGCTTTGAGCAGGTAGACCTAAAGGAAAGAAAGCTTTTCCTTAAGCGTGGCTCGCACCTTCAACACAGATGGTCCACTACAAAACATTTCCTATTCTAGAAATCATAGATCCGATGTTAATTCTAGTTGTTTCATTTCATGCCGAAATGCATCAACTATCTCACTGGTGGTTTGCTGAGGGTCAAACTGTTGGATGCTGGATGTAAAACGTTAAGAAGTCGTGAGCGTATTCGGACACTTTAACTGTGCTTGTCTGATGAAGGTTATCCATGAGACTTTTGTCATGCCGTGCAAATAACGGGTCACTAAGAACTGGAGCTAAGCACGAGCTCATGCACACTCCTTCCCGCTGAGTGTGTAAGGTGTCCTTGTGAAGGACAAAGGTCGAAAGTAGATAAAAGCGCAGTAGTTTTAAAATTCTGTGATCATGAATTTCACATAGCTTCTGAAATTTTTTGTAGACCATGTCTGCTGGCGGCACGAACTACGCTCAAAGAAAAGCCTTCATTCTTTTACGTCCGCCCATTCTAAGCTAGTCAAACGTAGCTTTGGTTTTTCCTGCCTAAAGACAGCTCTATCTCGCTTGTGTCACCACCAGGCAGAATGCAGTTTTTCACACCAAGTTGACCTCCACCAGCAAGCAGGTTTTCCTAATTCCCTAATACCTTCCATCGCAGAGACTCTCCTTTCGTAACTAAAGGTGCCTGATAAGAGACAAAGCAACAGCCTACTCAACAAGCCACATTCTAGCACGGCTATCATTTCTAGCGTACACGAGGTTTCCCATAGGCTGAAGAAGGTCACTGGTAAAATAGATCTACGAGTTGTGTTCTGCGCATGCGACAAGCTCATTGGGCCACGTCGTAAGGTTAATAGTGAACGACCTAAGAAGCATGCACTGAGAAACACGCCACGTGCTGCGTTGAATGTGTTTTAGCGATTGTACGCAAGATATTGTATACATGCGGGCTCTGTTAAATTGGCTAAACAGGCCGATGCATTAATGATCGGTTGGGGAGCCCGCTTACTTTCTATGTCTGTGTTTTAAGCCTCTTGGCGGGCCATTGTAAAAAGTTTGGTTGTCAGCCAATTCTTGGCAAGTGTGTGATTATGGGACGATGTAAAAATTAGCGCAAGCGCGATATAAGCGAAGCCTTCCAAATTCAAAAGCTTCGCGCTTTTTTTGTTAGCCTACCTTCTACTTGTCTTCACGTCTGTGAAATTAGTTATCTTGGGTCTACTGATATGACTCGCTCTTGATATGGTAGGCCGTTTTGCCATGTATGTTCGATTTTGCTGATGCATTGTTATGCGCGAAGTCTGCTTTCAGATATATGGCAGTTGATTTGCAATAAACTTTGGTTGTTAGTTCAGCACTCTGTTCTCGTCTCTTCTTTTCCCTACTGTCGTTTGCGCTGTTAAGCACTTTCTTTGTCTACCATTCAGCACCTACCAATCCAATAAAGCACTTTGTTAAAGTTCGATTCTAGTTCATTGGCCTCTTCTCTGTGGTTCCCTGACCTCTTAGAGTCATCGGCGTTGTGTGTCAGCTTGACCGCCACTGCGTCTTGTAGGGCAAGATTGTTCACGTTTTCTCTGAAGAATTCCTACTTGCCTCTTGAAGTCCTGCTTCTCTTTGAAGGGCCCACTCTGTGTACTGATCATGCAAACAGGCTTTGCCATATCCTTCGCTCGAAAGCTTGGTGACTGGTCCCCTTCTACACAGAATGCCTTCACAGTGCAAATTTAGAGCAGGCGCCAAAAGTAGCGGGGAAAAGTTTTTTCGTCGGGATCTTAGGTTAGCACGTAAATCAGCTGAGTTTTTATGGGGCCAGCTTCCACCTTGGCTGTCAAAAAAGAGAAGCCTACTTACCTCTCCAAGACAAGAAGTCGTCATCCTCGGAGACGTTGCTGTTCCTGCAGGTGTAAAAAAGATGTTGCCAAATGCACTGAAATTCTGCGAGCATCCAAACCTGGATAAACTGGAGCTGCGTAGCCTCGTAAAAAGCACCGTCGGACGAACAAAAGATGACGAATTTGGTCGACTCGTTCAGGACGGAGCCGAGTGCCTTCCGCAAGACGGCAAGAAGGCTTGAGAACGATCTAGTGCCATCGTCGCCAGCCTATGAAGAGCCGATGTCAAGCTTTTCTATTCTGACAAGGAAGAAGGGTTTGTGTTTATGCCGAACCAATTGTGTGACAGCAAGAGTGAAAAAGTCACGCGAAAGATGTTCAAGGTGCTCCCAGTCATCGAAGGAATTAGATTGAGGACACAAGCGGCAAAACTGTGCGACGAAGTGGGGCTAACTACATTGGCAATGACCATAAAAACGGCAGAAAGCCTGAGCCTGTCGTCATTTGTTTTCGGTGAAAACACACAAAGAAGGCAATCCCTTCGGTGTCATCGTTTCAGAGCGCAGTACTTGGCAGCATCCTGTTGCAGTATATCTTCAGAGGTCTCTAGCAGTCCTGCCCAACGATGACCAATGTCAAATCAAGAGCTCAGTCGCCGTGAGTGATTATCTCTAGACTGAGTGCCCGAAATGAGTAACCACCTTCTCTGTTGATGTCAAGGACTTGTTTTATTCTTTACCTCATAACCTTGTGTGCGATGCAGTTAGCCAAAGCAATGAGTGTTATGGCTGCACCAAATTTCAGAATGCATGTGGGGTTATTATTCACAGGTTTTTAGAACCACTGCGCTTTTATCTATTTTCGACCTTTGTAATTTACAAGGACATCTTCTACACTCAGCTGGAAGGACAGTGCAGTTGCTCGTGTTTAGGTTCTTTGTGACCATTTACTGGCGCGTTATGACAAAAGTCTGATGGCTAATCTTCCTCAGACATGCAGAGTTAAAGTGTTCCACCACGTTGAGCACTTTTTAATGTTTTACCACATCGACCAATTGGACCATCGGTGAACCACTGGTGAGATACTTCACGTATTTTGGCATGAAATGAAGCTATTACAATGAACGTCGAAGATTATTTCTGATGACAAGCTACAAATTTTAGATATTAAATGATTTTTAGGTAAACTTATCTGTTGGCAGTACGAGGCACGCCTAAAGAAAAGCCTTCTTTTTTTTACGTCCACCATTTCTAAGCTAGTCAAGTGTAGCATCGCCTTTTCCACCTAAAGGCAGTTCTAACTCGCTCTTGTCATCACCAGAATAGAATACAGTTTTTCACACCAAGTTCACCGCCTTCAACAAGCAGGTTTTCTACATCCCCTGGTAAATTCCATCGCAGAGGCTCTCTTTACGTCACTAAGAGTGCCTGATAAGGGACAAAGCAACAGCTTACTCAACAAGCCGCGTTCTAGCATGGCTGTCATTCACTAAGTACACGAGCTTTCCCATATAGGCTCAACAAGGCGGCTGGCAAAATGGGTGTACGAGTTGTGTCCTCGCTGGGCTATGTTGCAGGGTTAACAGTTGACCTAATCTCGCTGCATGAAGTTGACCTAATCTCGCTGCATGAAGGACCAGACATGGCAGTCAGTCACGAGGCATGTAGCAGCATGTATGCCGGGATGGCTGAGGTTTAGGAGCTGGTCGAAACGACCATGGCGACGGCACAAGGGCACATAAAGGCTGATTGTTCTTGCCGACCCTGGAATGTGGATTTCTTGTAGATTTAGTAAAGACGAGCCCTTGAGAAGTCACTGTGGTTCGGCATCCGTGCTGTTAGCCTCGGTGAGGACGGCCGCTGTTATATGGGTCGAGCTGATGGTGGCCACACGAGAAAGCGTGTCGGCAACCACGTTGTTTTTCCAACTGGCTTGTCGGATGTCGGTGGTGAACTGAGCGTTGAACGAGAGTTTGTTCTGTAGAACAGGCAGGAGTTTATCACAGCGTTAAGAGAAAGCGTACGTTAGAGACTTCTGGTCGCTATAGGTGGTGCACTGCTGCGCTAAAGGAACGCGGCAAAAGTGTTGCACTGCTTTGTATATCAAGAGAAACTCTCTGTAGTTAGCTGGCAAACTTCTAGGAGCAGCGGTCGTGGTTTCGTCGATGGAACTGGCCATTGAAAGGCTCACCTTCCGAGCTGAGGCTTCCCAAAAGACAAATGCGAAGGTGTGCCAGCTGTAGGCCGCATGTTGGATCAGGAAGGAAGTGACGGCCAAACCAGAAGCGTCTGAGAAGAGTCCTAAGGGAGCGTCTTGCACGGGATTGAGAGGAGTGAGGTAGGGCAGAAAGTAGCGTTGCGTTCCTTGAAAACTTGCACCAAAGTCAATGTTCACGAGACGGGTAGATTTCCTCGTTGGCCAGCGAAAACATCATAAAAAGGCACCTGGTTGTCGGTGGCGTGTGGTAAGAAATGTCTTAAAAGTTCAGCATGTCGAGGAAACAACGAAGTTCTTTAGTGGCGGAGAGTACATTTGCAAGTCAAAAATTCGTTCAGAGAGGGTTCGAATTCGCTCTGACGAAATTCGTAGCCGTGAAAATGGACAGTGGAAGCGCGGAGCGTGCTCTTCTGGACGTTGAATAGCAGGCCGTCATCATCGATGCATTGAAGCAAACTACGAAGTGGCGTGTGAAGTTTTTGGTGTCACGTGATAAGATCAGTATGGCGTCAAGATAGATGACGCAGAAGTCGAGGCCACGGATGATTTCGTTTATGAAGAGCTGACAGGTTTGTCCTACGTTTTTTATGTCAAAACTTATAAAGGGAAACTCAAACAGGCCAAACGGGGTGATTATTGAAGTTTTAAGGACGTCGTCTGGATTGATGAGTATCTGCGCTTTAGCATTTACCAAGTCTAGCACAGAAAAGACGTGGAAGCCGTTAATGTGATGGGCAAAGTCCTGTATGTGGTTGCCAGGATACCTGTCCGGGACAGTGCGCGCGTTGAGCGGGTGGTCGCCAGCCAGCGGTCTTATTTAGGACAACCTGAAGGTGCGAGGCCCATGGGCCGTCAGAGCAACGGGCGATGCCTTCTCGAAGCATGGCTCCGAGCTCTGTCTTGGCTATGCGCAGGCGGTAGGAGGCAAGTGGATGGGCCCGGCGAAAAACCGGGGGAGGGCTGCATAGGTCTGAGTGTAGTGCACGGTGGTGTGCTGCAAATTACGTGGAATTCAGCTGGAAGCCTTAGGCCGGAAAATTCGGCAAGTATGGCATAGTACGGCGAGAGATCCTCCACACTGGGGACCTTGGGCGTCGTTTGCCGGCCTGGTGTGAAGTCTCCCGTTGGTGCGTCGATGAGCTGATCGTTGCAGCATTCCGGAAGGAGGTTGTGGTGAGCCAGAAAGTCTGAGTCGATGGTTCGCCTGGTGACGTAGGCAATGACAATGTTGCAGCAAAGAACGCGGCGTAGATGCTTGAGCAGGATATGCAGGTGCAGCGAGCTGTACGTCTAGATTGTGGACCGGTTCACCAAGCTGAGCGTGAAAGGTGTTGGTGGGTGAAGACTATGAAGGTCGAATGGCGGGTAGCGGATGTCGGAATCATTATCGACAAGAAACCGCTGCTTTGTGACTGGGCTCATGACGAAGACGCGAAGCCCTCCAGATTAGCAGCATGCAGTCGTCTCCACGAGCTGACATTGGTGTTTTTTTGCGTAGCAGGGTGGTCGATATTTCCGTGCTCTAGTAAGAGCACTAGTAAGCAGGCTGTTGTAGCTAGATGCTGTTATGGTCATTGCTTTGCGATTGGCGGCACTGTTGCATTGGAAGACGTTCTACCAGGTATTGTTGAATGAAGATGAGCCTTCAATTGATATTGTCGATACGGCTCACAAGCTCTGTGGTGTTCAGCGGTGCTGTGGCAGCCTACATAGTGGGTGACAACTGAAACAATCGCCTGGGCGTGCAGGAAGAGTCGTTGTAGCAATAGTGACTGCAGGAAAGAATGCTGGGCTATTTCGCTCGCAAGCGCATGCTTGTTTCACAGGAGCGGCGAAAGTTAGCACTCAGCAAGCTCTGTGAACTGTAGATGTGAAATGTTTTGTTCTTCCGAGAAGGACAAGTGGCGGAGAAGTGCAGCCTTAGTAAAGGTGGGCCGTTGGTGGGTTGGAAAGAATAGGGAGTTTTAGAATACCATTTGCAAGCGCTGTGGGCGTTGCGGGCGTTGCGGGCGTAATGGGCGCCATATGAGTTTAGAATAGCGTTTGCCCTGCTGCGATCAGCAACGCACGATCGCAGTGACACCGTAGCCTCGAAACCAGCGATAGCGTGCTACATGCGGGCCGCCAGCACCACTTGTAGCCTCAAAACCAGCGCTTGCGGGCCACATGCGGGCCGCCACTACCGCACGCAATTTCGGATTTTTTGCGTGCGGTCCGCGAACGCGAACGCTGACTTGCATTACGACGCATGCGCAGTGGCAGCGACCACACCGCAACGGCTCGCGGTGGGCTATTCTAAAACTCTCTAGTATCCCGGGCCTCGTGTGCGTAACGTGCGTCCAGATGGACATTGACGTAATCGTAGCGGGTCTAGTTTTGCGTGATGTGCGCCAAGGAGAACTTGATGTCGACCTGGGCAAGCCAAACCTCGGGCGAGTCAACCCAAAATGGTGAAAGCTTGACAGCAGCACGCCAGGAGACAGCGTGTAGGATAGTTTCCGCAGGAGTTCTGACGTCCTCAGTGGAGCCAGTAGGCAACGCCTCGTTTGCGGAGGCGTTGCGAGATTGCTGCTGTGGCTGGGTCTGTAGTTCCTGTTGAAGTTGTTGCACTTAAAGGCGCAGAGCAGTGAATGCTTCTCAATCGGCCATGACAGTGTGGTTAGTTCGTTTTCCGGGTCACCAGGTGTCGGATGCAGAGTCGATGAAGGGCTGATCACAACATAAAACGTAACGATCTATTATTACCATGGTAGCAGCAGCGGGGCAAGCATGCCGCCTCTGTGCTTGAAAGGCTAGAAAAATAACCTTAATACCAAACTGCCATGGCGGTTTCTTTTATCAAAAGCGTGATGCATGAAGTGGCTGTGTCCCTCTATGTTAATCAGTGACGAGACGGGGGCTGCACAGGTCTGTACGCAGTGGTCGCCACACAATGAAACTGGTGAGGTGACAGGAAAGCGCGTAAAACAAGAAGCACAAAATGTTAGCCTGAGAATGAAACCACTCATCCTTCAGCGTCAGATGATTTAACCTCTCACTAAGGTGTCTAGGGAGCATATCCACTATACTGCTGCGAAACGTGTGTCGCACCACGTGTGTGGCTATCCGAAAACATAGGTAGATACTTGGCGCCTGCTTTGCAACCATATACGGATTCTTTGTGTTTAAGTTTAATATGGGAGCTGTTGGCGTATTTTTTTCCATGTATTACAATTTTATTAGGTGAACGGACTGTTCGAGACTATTTCTAGCAAACAAACAGCCCAAAAACAACAGACACAGATCAAACGGGACTAGTGTTGTCATCTGTCTCGTCTTTGTTGTTTTTGGACTATTTTTAATATAAATGTAAACAGACAAGCTAAAATTCTCACGTTTATATAGAACCATTAGCGTACAGGAAGACGAATGTTTCACCAGCCTACTTAGTGTTGACTTTCAGCGAACATAAAGCCATGAGAATAGGCAAAAGGGCACAGTACTCTGCTGCAGCTGGAGGAGAGACTCAAAGGTGTCAGCTCTACTTCCAATTATGAGCAGAATGTGTTCAGTCTATTGAGCGGTATTGCAGTTATGGTGGTGCTGCAGACTCCAAGCGGCAAGCCTCAAGAGTAACACCTCTCACACTCGTAATATGTGTAGAACAAGTAAAGGAAAAAGCACATGAAAGAAAGAGGTACACCGAGGGATGATTTGCAATGTTTTAGACACAACTTTATTGAGATCTAACAGACCATCTTATTACAAAAGTATAAGAAAAGTTACTAGAAGTAATTGTATTGTTGATGTCAAGAACCAAAAAAAAGAACGAAAATATAACTCGCTATGGGCAGACATCCAACCTGCTATTTTCGAATAAAAAGGCTAATGCTTTGACACCTGAGCTATTACGACAAGTATCCCCCCACCCACTTTATAGGGTATATATGTGTAAAATTTGGGTGTGTCACTTCGCGCTAACTGTAGCCACGACGGAAGGTGTGGAACTCTCTTTTCTGCCTGTTTGAATTCACGTAGTACGTGAACAGGCAGCTGAGCAACAGCACCTCTGTCACAGGTCCCGTTAATTAGAGAGGCGATCGCCGGGCAAATTCCAAGGGTTGAAGTATCGGCCCCCAAACTTCACCACCAAAGCGTGGACAATTTAGAAGTGGTACTATTCGTTGCACCAGCTGACGCCGGCTGTGGTCCACAGAACAAGTCAGAGCCGAGAGTTGATAAACAAATCAAAATTATATTCTCAATTATGGCAGATCAAAACGATACACAAATATGCACACTCAGAAATAGTGGAATACAATGTGTCTCCAATCGAACAATGTACTACACAGTACAATCAGCCACACTCGAAACAACGGACATAAACAACAATACGCACTACCACGCAATCGCATGCATCGAATAACCAAGACACTTAAAGACTAAAGAGTTCGAAAAGTTATTCAGTCCAAAGTATTTGGAACGTAAGTCTGAATGGCGCTCATCCGAGGATCTCAAAGTCTAGTGCTGTTGTCGTTCCGCTGCCCCCGAAGTTTCTCTTCCAGAAAACCTCGCGTCTTCTGTTGGGTGCTCCCCAAGCACCAATTTTCGTCGCTGGTAACACGTCGGCGTCCCACCCGCAGCTGTTGCAACGCGTCTCCGCTCGCTGGCGGTAGACACACTCTTTTGCTAGTAGCAAGAGTCTTCACCCCTCAGGTGGAAATCCTCTTCATTAAACCCTTTTTCAGTAAGGACAAAACCTTCGCCGACAGACATGGCGGAAATACTCTGCGCACATGGCGCTAACTTTCTTCTTTTTGTCCTTTGTCACTGAAGACAAAAGGCTTCGGCCACACGGCGGAACGACCTTACGCACACTGGCGCACAATTCCTTCTTTTCCTGATCTCCCTTCTCCGCTGATTGCTTAAGTACCTTCCGCGCTATGTTCCAGAAAATTCTCACAGTTTCGTCGGCGCATTCCACAGTCAAGGCTGGGGAAAGAGCGAGACATTTCGAGGGCCGTCTGCGACACGTTGCGCCACTCTGCATCACCACGCCCCATTCCTTCGAGAACCTTCAAGGGCTTGCTCGGCCGCCGATGTTAGGAGGTTGGTCGGCGAAACTACGTTTCCGAGGGGGGCGGGGGGAGAAAAAACGGCGTGCCCGGGGAGTCATTGAATGCTTGTTTTCTTCTATATCGATGACCTTGGGGCGCTTCACTGGCGCTTGGTCTCCCGAATTCGGCGGCACGCACTTTTTGAGCGCTCGTTTGTGACACTGCCCCCCAACATTAAGAATATTATCTCACAAGATTCAAAACCACACAAAAGAGTGCGAACAGTCACCACGCACTTAAAGACTGTAACATGGTCCGTCGCTCATGGCGCCTCACATTCACAATAGAACACTCAATACAGTTGCACAATGCAAGTCAACCTCACAACACATAAAATATAACCACAGGTAACATGAGTACAACACTAAATCACATATTCCAAACAATATAGATGTACAACACTATCAGAAAAAACGAATGGTGGGCATGGTGTAAACCACCACCCACCATTATAGTGGATTAATGTAGTGGGTGAATGGTGGGAAACGCCCTCTATGGCGCATGGTGGGATAATGTGGGTGCTGCAGTGCCGGCAACGCTTGAGCGCGAAATGGCGTCAGAATCACCTTGACGAGCTCCCACAAAAATAAAAAAGAATTCTATAGAAATGGTATCAAAAACACCCGTCCCATAAAAAAATACAAGGTGCCAGGCAGGATTGAACGTGCCACCTGCGGATTCCAATGCGGAGGCACTAACCACTGCGCCATACCAACATGAGGCTTGTTGCGTGTTAAATAGTTAGTTGACATACAAACTTACGGTTCAACTTCAGTTATGTTTTGTCGTGTACACGACATAAACGAAATCTGCACCTGCTACTAAAAATTGCACATTTATTAAATACAAGCAACTGCTGCCTTTAGCGCTTGCCACTGTATTAATAGCACCAGTGCTGTTTTTTTACAATTCACAACTGCAAGATAAAAATCCAAGTGGACTGGGGAGCAGCAACAGTTTACCGGCAGGGTCTGCCACGTTTATTATACGTTTCACGCTCGTTCTAAAGGGCGACATCTGCTCATGCTTTAAGACGCTTCTAGGCTCATTCCATACATAGGCCCACCTAATTTATTTGATTGAGTATTGGGATGCTTTTCGCGCAATGTAGAGGGCGGTCGTGCCAGCGCAATGTTGTAGCTCTTTGGCTAAAGCAACAGTTACATAACGGCTTGGCGAAAACGAATGCAGTGTGCCGAAAACATTACGCTATCAAATTGGTTCCCCAAGCATACGAGTTGCTACGTCTGAGTTCTCGCATAAAAGATAAAGAAGTGCCGGCGAGTGCGACCGGCGGCTGTCGGTGAGAAAAGACCTACGTTCTCTGGGAGTGCTTGAATCGCGTCGCATCGATGTTTGTTGCTTCTTGAGCGGACACCATACACAATGAAGAATGCTTCCTTTATGTTAATTGGTGCCATGGCTGCACTGTATTTTCATTCTTAATTGTCGAAATTGTGTATTCTGAAACCCGGAAGCACGGCTAACACAATTGTTTGGGCTCGGTTGGTAGGCGTTCCCTTTGGTGGAAATCATGGTGGTAGAAACTGTAGTGTGCAGATCCCAGCTTGGTATATAAATTACCCGCCATCATAAGCCCACCCACCATCTGCTTACTGCCTCCCAGCATTACCGCAATGGTGGGCAGAGCTTCTCAGCTTGGTACACCACGTGGCCCACAATAACAAGCAGCACCCACCATCTGCTTAGTGCTTCCCAGCATTATCGCAATGGTGGGAAGAGTTTCTCAGCTTCGTACACCATGTGGCCCACCATAATAAGCACCATCCACCATATGCTTAGGGCTTCCCAGCTTTATCGCAATGATGGGCAGAGTGTCCCATTATTGTCCACTATCTAGCCTCTGCTTTCCACCATCATTTCCACTTTACCCATCATCTGTACACCATACCACCCAGTAGGTCCCGGCATATCCACCATAATTTCCACTACGTCCAACCATATCCATCATAATTTCCACCATGCCCACTATTATTTCCACTACGCCCACCATGTTTTCTAGTATACACCATGGCATTTTTTCCGATAGGGAAAGGTCTGTCTTTACAACAATTGTACAATCCTATACATCACATCATCGCAACAAACACTTTGACTAGCACGACATACCCTTGTGACACAGGATAACAATAACACAACACATTGAGGCTCAATAGTACCAAACGCACTTCGATTCAACCTCAGCATCTATCCTGTGTACTTCGAGCTGCGCTTGCGCCCTTTCTTGTGGTGCTTGCTGGATCAATTTGTATTTTTCCTCGTTCTGTTCCGGTGAGCCCTTCCGATCGACGGTAACTGAGGAGGCGTCTCAGTCATCGATGTCACTTTCGACGCCGTTAGCGGGTCGTAACGTTCAACCGATCTAGTCTCGTTATTCACCAGCTTGTTCACGTCACGACATTAGGCCTGGCTGGCCGACTCTCTCACACTTTCGCTGTTGGTCAGTTGAGGTCGTGCCGACGTAAGTCCAGCTGCACGGCACGTTCTATCGTTGAACACGATCAACTCCTGACTCGCTGTGTCTTGCCCCAAGGCTTCACCTTGGGCTCGAGTGAGATACATCACGTGATGCTCCTCCACTGTATCTCGTGGTCTTTGTGCCTGCGAGGGCTCCATCTTCGGGTCTTCTCCCAAACGCTCAGGATCCTTCGGGCCTTGCGCCCCATCGATGTTTCCGATGATCAGGTCGTACAGGCGGGTTGTCATACACAGGGCAGTAACATTCCCGCTGAATAAGGGGTTTCAACCATAATTTCTGCTTCGGGAAGCGTGCGAACGATGCTGTCAATTAGGCAAACTTGTTTCGTTTTGCCAATTAACTCACTTTCCCGTACAAAATTTCTCTGCACGATAACCGTCGAGCTACCAGTATCTCTTAACACCGTAACCTTCTTGCCCGCAACTTTTCCAGGCAGCGTTGGCATTCCCTTCGTAACACCAGTGGGCCGTTTTGTCATTACAGTACCCACAATAGGAAGCTTCTCCCCATTTTTCAACTCTACGAATCTATCGGTGACGTTGTCATCAACGGTTTTTGGTGCCAGCTGCAGCAGGATACCTTGTGAGTTTGACTCCGCTACGACATGCGTCTGCTTTGTGCCGAGTCTGACCACACTTGAAACATTTTACAACCGTAGGGCTCGTAAAGTTAGTTCGACAGCTGTTAGCGTGATGACCTACTCGGTTACACAGAAAACATCGCCCAACACTTTCTGGTGCACGCTTCTTTAGTTCGGGTGGCGATTTCTTCGAATCTTCGAGACACTCCTTCTTGCCTTCGGCCAGATTTGTGCCACCTTGCGCTCCCAAGAATCGGTCGGCCAATTCAAGCAGGTCTTTAAGTGACTCAGCTCTCCTCTCTTTCAAGTACATCGACAGGCTTGGGTGGCAACTGGTGAGAAATTTCTCTCTAATAAGAAGTTCTCTATACTCATCATACTCTTGTGCTGTCCCTGAAATTTCGATTCATTTGTAAAAATGATGACTAAGTCAGGAGGCGTACTGCGTAGCCGTCTCACCATCAGCAGTTTTGCTGTCCGAAATCAGTCTCGGAAGCCTTCCACAGTAAATCTAAATGGTTTCAGTAAAGCAGCTTTCACCTTTGCATAATGAGCTGCATCGGTCGGCGTCAGCCTACCGTACACACTGAGCGCTTCGCCACTCAAGCAGGTACTAAAAGCAGTTGCCCAATAATGTTCCGGCCAATTTTGGCTCCTTGCGATCGTCTCAAATCGGTGAAAGTACGCGTCAAGGTAGTCCTTCCTTTCATCGAATGCTACGAGCAGCTTGCTTGGGCTCAAGCGGAAGCCATGATCTTCCCGTTCGCTGCTTTCAACTCTAGCTTGGCCCCGCCGCGGTGGTCTAGTGGCTAAGGTACTCGGCTGCTGACCCGCAGGTCGCGGGTTCGATTCCCGGCTGCGGCGGCTGCATTTCCGATGGAGGCGGAAATGTTGTAGGCCCGTGTACTCAGATTTGGGTGCACGTTAAAGAACCCCAGGTGGTCAAAATTTCCGGAGCCCTCCACTATGGCGTCTCTCATAATCAAATGGTGGTTTTGGGACGTTAAACCCCACAAATCAATCAATCAACTCTAGCTTAGACGGTAGTTTCACTTCGCTGTTGCTAACCGAGCCGCTCGAGTTCCATCTCGTGCTGCCACTGCCGTTCTCTTCCAGCCATCTTCGCCTCTCTTTCTTCGTTGAGATGTCGCTCCTTTTCCTCTCTTTCTTCTCTCCCCTTTAGCTGCCAGCTTTTCTCTCTCCAGCTCCAACTTCATTTGTTGCTCTCTTTCTTCTTTGGCCCTCTCAGCTTCCAACCTATCTCTCTCCAACTCAGCTGCTTTTTCCCCTTCGTCTTTTTCGACCGCCAATCTTTCTTTTTCCAGCTCAGCGGTCTTTTATTTTTTCACCCTCTTTTTTTCTTCTTTTTCCTTCACGGTGACCCACTTCTGTAGTTCGGCCCCACAAAGATCCATGTTCTCACCAAGAGCTACTAACTATTCGAGATCCATGGTGTCTTGCAAATAATACCTTGCCGTGTGCTAAAAGTATCTGCCTAAATCAGTCTGTCAGAACACTCTCGGTAAACTCATTACCAAAAACACTGAGCAGCACAAGAAATGTTCTCACAGCACTGTCAACGACTTAAGGCTCTTTCTCACTACTTTGGTTACACTGTGCACCAAAAACGTGCTGTCACGGACGCCATAATAATTGTCACAGGTCCCATTATTTAGGTAGGCAATCCCCGAGCTAATTCCAAGGGTCGAAGTATCGGCCCCCGAACTGTACTATGAAAGCGGGGACAATTCAGAAGTGGTCCTATTTGGTGCGCCAGCAGCGTCGGCCGTGGCCCAAAGAACACGTCAGAGCCTTGAGTTGATAAACTAAACAAAATTATATTCGCAATGATGGCAGATCAAAACGACACACAAATATGCGCACTTGGCAATAGTTGAATACGATATGTCACCAATCAAACAACGTACTACACAATACAATCAGCCACACTCGAAACAACTGACACAAACAACAATCTGCAATGCCACGCCATCGCATGCACCGAACAACCAAGACAGTTAAAGACTAAAGAGTTCGAAAACTTATTAGTCCGAAGTACTTGGAACAAAAGTCTGAATGATACTCTTCCGAGAATCACTCACTGAAAGTCCAGCGCTGTTGTCGGACAAGACCTTCGCCGACTGACACGGCGGAAACACCCTACGCACACTGGCGGTAGCTTTCTTCTTCTCCTTTTTTTGTCACTGAGGACAAAAGGCTTCACCCACACGGCGGAAAGACCCTACGCGCACTGGCGCACAATTCCTTCTTCTCCTGACTTTCCTTCTCCGCTGCTCGCTTACATATTGTGTGCTCAGATTTGGGTGCACGTTAAAAAACCCCAGGTGGTCTAAATTTCCGGAGCCCTCCACTACGGCGTCTCTCATAATCATATAGTGGTTTTGGGACGTTAAACCTCACATATCAATCAATGCTCGCTTACATACCTTCTGTACTAGATTTCAGAAACTTCTCATCGTTTCGTCGGCGCGATGCACCGCCAAGGCTTGGGAAAGAGTGAGACGTTTCGAAGGCCGTCCGCGACACGTTACGCCACTCTGCATTACCACGCCCCTTTCCTTCGAGAACCTTCCAGGGCTTGCTCGGCCGCCTATGTGAGCACGTTGGTCGGCGAAACTACGCTTCCGAGGGAGGGGGGGGGAGAGAAACGGCGTGCCCAGAGAGTCTTTGGATGCTTGTTTTCTTTTTTATCGATGACCTAGGGGCTTGCTTGCCAGAACAAGGCCTTCGCGGTGATTGTGGGAATTATGCGTACATTTAAGGTCTTGTTTTTTCGTTAGACAACGTAATAATAATATCTAACAGACAATTAGGCCAGGGAGAGCATAGGTAATAATAATAATTGTTATTTTAATGTAGATGTGAAGAGAAATTGAGCGATAAAATGTAACTTGTGGTGGGCATGGTCCGAACGTGAAACCTGGTATTTATGTTATTCATCGGGAAACAACGTCACCCTATTTGTTCTAATCGAGTTGAGTTTGACATTTTTTTTGTTTTACTTTCTTACAATAAGAATATTTTCGCTACGAAACGCAGCTAAAAAGTCGGGCAGTGATGAAAACTACAATTCACTAGCATGCATTGCCGCTGCTTAACAGGTGCTCATACTGGATGAACTGACGGCGGCTTTGGATCCTGAGACGCGTCGCAGCATATGGTCCTTGGTGAAAGAGTTGCGAGGAAGGTCAAGCATTCTGCTCTCCACGCATGACATGGAAGAAGCAGATATATTGGGTGATCGTATCATCGTCATGTACATTGGCAGCATTATCTCTTGGGGATCACCTAGCTTTCTCAAGAACGCGTGCGGTAAGTTGGCTATGCTGCACTTGTGACCACAGTTTGAAGCATGGCTACGTACACAAATGTTTCTGGGCACCACTAATTATTATTTTGTAAAGAAATATTTTTTGATGCTCAAGCCGTTTGTAATGAGCATCGAACATGTGGATATGCGTATTCAACTTAAATCTATATCAAGCTGGCAAGTGAAATTCATCCCCACAGTTTGCTGTACTAGTCCATGTTCATTACCCCTTCATTCAAACTTCATTTTCAACGCTGGAGTGCCCGTGAATTGCGAAGTTTCAGTTATGAGTTACAATATTTGAGGTAGTTCCTTGACTGTTTATTAATGTCAATGATCTGCGTGCATTGCGAGTGACAATGACCGCGTTGTTCGTTTTTCAAGATTCCAACTATGCAAACTCAAATATTGAAAAACAGGTGTTTAAATAGTTTGGTTTGCATAATTGGAATCTTGAAAAACGAACAATGTGGTAACAGGTGTTGCAAGCAGCGGAAAAATATAGTTGCGGTATATAGTTTTACATGTTCCCATTCACTTTCAGCGAGCCAAAATGTTTTGAAAAATATTTTTTGTGTATTTAAAAGTGCTCTTCTTGGTAGGGCAGCACACAGTAGACGAGTTTGAGTCTTTAAAATGTTTGGGGCTTGGATCTTAAACTGAATTCTGAATGCGCTTCGCAAAACGTAGGCAAGATGGCGGTACCTGTTGAAGCAACACTTTCAACAACAAATCTTTCTAGCCGGTGGCTTGCAATATAAAACATATTCATTTCCAACTAATTTTTGTATTTTACTTAGATTTCAGCGGTTAGGTTCCACTAGTCCTCACGACTGCCCCTGTCTTTCGAGTAAATGTTCCCAAACAATGAGCCAAAAATCGCCATTTTCTACAAATTTCGCCAAGAAATTGCCAACTCCAACTGATTGTGGCATGCCTATGAATGAAAATTTCAGATTACGTACAGCCATGTGGAAGACGATGTCATTCGTAACCCCTAACAATATTAACGCTTCTCAATGCCAGTCACACTGCGAGCCTCACCATTGGAAAGCATGGTGTGTAGTCAACCGACTAGCCGTGAGATTAGCGTGGTGACGCAAGCGTTTCCATCCACTATGAAAACAACTCTCATCAAATCTTACTATCAGATTCCCCTTGTCTCACATATGAAAGTGTGGTGAACCTCGGATGAAATGCGCGAAAACGCTCTTGGTAGGCACTTTATGAATGAATCAAAAAGTTTGTTGAAGGTTACAATGCAGCATTCCTAAAAGAGCCAATTATTAGTGATTCTTATGCGTTTTGAGTATAAACGATTATGCCCTGGGTGCCAGTGTCAATTTCTTACAGTCACTTAAAAGCATACACGTCAAAGCAATGCGCCTAAAGAATAAATCAACAATAAGACACTGTAAATTGTTTTACTTTCATTGTTTATATTGCACATGCACCACGCACCAACCTCGCGGCCATAAATATCTCTACGTAACTCAACCCTGAAGTACTTCCTGGGTATCGCGAAAGTGACACGGGTTTCGCGAAAGCCACAGAATAGTTTGCCCTCATTTCGCAACAAACTACTCCAGAACGACGTACTTTGTGGACGCCTTTTTCCGTAGTAGGAGGCCACACTTGTTCCATATGATAAGCTTCAAAAGGCACACATTCGTCTCAATCACAAGTTCACTTAGTCAAGGACATCAGGAAAAAGTCGTTGTTGTGGCATTGGAGATCGGAAGGGATAGGATCGAGATGGCTCTAGTTGAGAGCACAAAGAAAGGGCATACATGCACCTTCAATATCCCTTAATGTTATCCTCATATTAAAAGCTCATGCTTTATTTTATTTATATTTATTTATTCCTTCCCTAAGCTTGAACAAGCTCCTACAGGGGTGGTTCCAAAAGGGTACAGATTGGTTACCACATAAGTACACATTGACGAAAAAACAAGATTAGTAATAGTAACAAAAAGTTATAAAAATGAAAACAAGAAATTATAATTACGCAGACGACTACAATTTGCTACAAAGACATGTCACATACACAGCAGAGACTAACGAGGGAGTGTAAACATTAGAAATCTATACAAGTGAAAACCACGGATATAAACGTGTAAATTCCGTGAACAGTTCCGCCGTTGTTTACGGCGTCGCTTCTTAATGAGTGAAATTTGTTTCGAGAACTGGAGCGAATAAGTGATCAGATTATGAGGATATTACACCACATAGAGGTGAGTCTATAGTTTAATGACAATTGGAAAGTAATAATACCTAAATACATTAGAACAGGAAATAAAAGGCATCATCGTTTGTTGTTGTTGAGCGCAAGTATGGTGACTTTACATACTCGTGCTTGTTTATATCGATGTTGTCGTGATAAAGCAGATAGAGAGATTGTAAGACAGCAATGCGTAACCAGATCACTAATGTGTTGATGTTTTCTCTGTTGTGCAGTGCGGTTATGCTAACACCACGTGAACACTAGAAATACACAAATCAGAGTGCTTTACTTTAAGTTTCCTCTAGTTGGTTAAAAATATGATTTTGGTGTGGCTACTAGACTACATTGCCGTACTGAAGAATCCACCATACTAGGGCTTTATACCTGGTTAGCTTGACTTTGGCGGGAGCTAGACCAAGTTTTTTGAGGAGATACCGTATTGAGAAAGCCAGTGCCACTAGTACAAGCTTCCAGTGCCTTGTCCTGTTATGAACCCAGCATCGCGCTGAATACTGGGACGCTGGAGCGGCGTAAAACTGGGAAGCACTAGATACACAGCGAAAACGGCTTCACGGCGTTAGAACGGGAGTGCGTTTTTACCATAAAGCACAAATGTAAGTAAAATAAATGATTTAAAACGCAATGAGAAAAGAAAAGTTCGGCTAGAGGATTTGAACTCACCACTAGCTCATTCCTAACCGAGCACTAACCACTGCTACACAACACATCTCATCCAGCCGGTCGTACAACAACTATTTATTCAATGTACATGTCGTCCGGCTTCATGTTTACAAGTTAAATAGTCAACATAGACGCGACATTCCTTTCTAAATAATTATTGCGTCTTTATTCGACACTTGCAAATGGGTGTTGGGTGCCGAATGACATGCGCATATTGGCAAGAGCACATTGATTATTCGGCAATTCACATCTTAACTAAAATATATCAAAAGGACTATAAGAACAATCACAGAGCGCTGGCTGTTACGTCGATAATTTAAGGGCGAAGGTTCTTATGCCGTGGGTTGTACGTGCCCTGTTTGTAGAAGTAGCGACCTCTCATTTAGTTTTAGAATGTCTGCTAAAAGGCGGTACTTATATATGATGAATGTATGATGAAAAGATGCGAGATGTCAGTACTTGAAGTGTTCACTAGATGGATGGACGATTGGACGGACAGATGCACGGCTGGACGGACAGATGATTGGATAGACGCACAGACAGAAGGATGCATGGACGAATGTACGGATGGATTCGCGGACGCTTCGCCGCTCTCATCAACATTCACTCCGTCGATATGCTCTGATTTTTTTTCTTTGATAGAATTATCTCACTGTTGTTACTCTTGGGTTTTATGAAGACTTTTTTATTTCGAAAAGCTGGTCTTTGGCGTAACAAGCATACATAAAACGACACAGGTTCATCACACATAAATAAAGAAGTTACAGTAATGCATAAAGGATCGCTGGAAACGTCCTCTTATCCACTCTTGAAAGTTCGAAAGGTGACTGGGACGGTGACTGGTTGTTCTAATATCACGAAGTTGCGCTTGCTCTAAGCCCGGGCACGACCACAGCAAGTTTTTCTCGTCTCTGACAGTTTGAAAGCGTCCCAAAAGGAACATGTGCATCAATACGCAGCGCGATACTGTTGCTTCAAGTGGGCGGCAACTGCCGGTGTAAGAGCAACTTGAACTCGAATTCTGCGAACTGCTACTTCCTCTAAGCGGGCAAGCCCAGCAGGGAGGTCAGAACGAAATGGTGGTATGAGCGCTCGTGTGGTGTGTCGGAGACAGTCCTTTTGGCGCAGCAGTTTTCCAGAGTTGTCGTTGGGCAGTAATGACAATGGGTAAATTATGGCCGGAGAGCGAGGGGCCGAATCTGCCTCTACATGACCAGACTATCTATGCTCGTGAAACCCATTCGATTTGTATGGTTCGGCTGATGTTTTAAATGCAAAGCATTTCTGAGCAAACTTTGGTGACTTTCAGCATTATCTATCTATCTATCTATCTATCTTTCGATCTATCTACGTATCTATCTATCTATATATCTATCATCTATCTATCATTCTATATTGTTATCTATCTATCTATCTATCTATCTATCTATCCATCATCTATTTCTCTATCTATCTATCTATCATTCTATATAGTTATCTATCTGTCTATCTACTTATCTATCTATCTATCTATCTATCTGTCTCTATAACCGCCTAGGACTTTTAGCTCTCTTGGCCGCTTCAATAAAGATATCAGTAGCCAAATTGGTATGAAATGAACGACTGTATAACGAGCGTAAGTTACTAGTCATGACATGAAAATCGCGACAGGTATGTCATGAATCTCACGACTTATAATCCATGTCCTTGCTGCTCTTGTGATGATTTCGTTCACATGACATGCTGCAAAACTGGTATAGTATGACATTGTTGCATGGCCAACTCAAGCGATGGACCCTAACACAAAAATCATCACATGCGTGTCACGTAACAACATGCCTACATGGCCCGCTCATGACACGCTCGCGGCCGTTTCGCTAGCCCCAAATGTACTGAATTCGGTATTACGCAACGTGAATGAATGACGAAGCAAACATGATAATAATCTGGTGCATTTCGTGTAACAACATGAATACGCGCCACACTTGTGATGCATTTGCGACCGTGTCGCTACCTTCACGTATGCGAAATTTGATGATACGTCACGCGAATGGATGAGGAAGGTATGTTACTATTGCAACCATGATGATACTGAGATGCGTATCATGTAAGATTATGACTACACCATGCTCATGATGCGCTCGCAACCGTTTCGCTAGCTTTGCACATTTAGAACTTGGTATTAAGGGACGTGAATGGATGCGAAGCTATGTGACTGGTGAAAACATGATAATCGTGAGATGCGTGCCATGTAACATGACTACATGCCACACTCATGAGGCGCTCGTGGCTGTCCCGCTAGCTTCGCACATACCAGATTTGGTATTACGGGACGTGAATAGATGACGGAGGTACTGGTGAAAACGTGATAATCATGAGGTGCGTATCATGTAACAACATGACTATATGCCACACTCATGTTGCGCTCGCGGCCGTTTCGCTAGCTTCGCACGTACCAAACTTAGAATTACTGGACGTGAATTAGAATATGAAGGTATGTGACTGGTGAACACATGGTAATCATGAGATGCGTGTCAAGTAACATGACTACGTGCCACACTCATGAGGCGCTCGCGGCTGTCTCGCTAGCTTCGCACATACCAGGTTTGGTATTACGGGACGTGAATGGATGGCGAAGCTATGTGACTCGTGAAAACATAATAATCGTGAGATGCATGTCATGTAACATGACTACGTGCCACACTCATGTGGTGCTCGCGGCCGTTTCGCTAGCTAAACATATACCGAATTTGGTTATACGCATATCATTAGACGATGAAGGTAAATGAGATGTCCAAACGTACCATGCATGTTATGTAAAACATGACTACATGCTACACTCATAGCACACCTGCCGCCGTTTTGCAAGCTCCGCATATACGAATTTTAGTATCAGGTGATGTGAATCAATGATGAAGGTAAGTCAAACGTCCAAACATGATATTAATGACATGGACGTCTTGTACAGCATAATTTACCTCCGCCACGCAACGTTGTGGTAACTTTAATGTAACTTATCAACCATCCCCATTCGTGCTTCTCATATCCTTGATTCCCACTGTATGTGAGATCTGCCAACTTTTCTTGCCTACTGATCAATGACGTCTGAAAACGCAGTCGATTGGGCCACATGACGGATGTCATGAATCGTTTTCCTAGAATCCGGTCGAAGGTCAAGCTGAGAGTATCGGTTTGTTTCAAAAAAAAAACGCCCCAAAGCGTCGAGGCCGTCCCAAATTGTGGCAAGTTCAGCAAGATATGCCGGTGGTTCAGGGTCGACTGCATACGAACATGTTTGTCCTGCTTGTGTTAGTTGGGGACACAACAGGGTGGTATGAACCATATCATTGGTGATATCGAATTATCCTACAAGAATACCTTGTGTATCGTCGGTGCGAAGAAGACGGGAGTCCACCACGGTCACCTAGCGAGGACTCGGGCGGTGAAGACGGCCTAGTGGCTTGTTGTCCCAGAGCTGTATACAAGGCCTTAGAGCAGTAGCGGCCATAACGGTTGCAATGGGTACTGCGCATCTCATGTATCGAGCTAACGGTGCAATGGTTGGATGTGTTGTCAATGTCAGAGCGCGTGCCGAACGGCACTGGTATAATTATTCATCAATCGTGTTCAGTTGTTATTCTGCTTGCAAAGTTGGAATCATGATCATGTGCGGAAGTCTGGTGATCGCACTTATTGCTTAGTAAATAATACTTTCGAGACGTGCCCATTCTGCTTCGTCAGAAGGTGAAAACTTGGCTTGGTAAACAAGGCTTGGTTGAAAAACAACCTTGACAAGGTGGCGTGCCATTGTGGTGCTTGCACCATCTCATGTTTTGGCAATCCGATCAGTAAGGTGAATTTTTTCCGCCACACGTTGTTTTACGATCTTGGCCCTTGTAGACGCAGAACCATTGTGAGAAATTTTCAGCCCCAAAACTGGAGACCTCTTGTAATGGTTCGAGATTTAAGGAGAGACGGATAGGTCAGATTGAAAGTGTACGGCGCCCGTACTTGTTTCCAACGGTCATGAATGTTGTATTTACTTTTGATAATTCTAAGCCCCACACCAAGCACTGGTAACATCTTAGGCCTTTTGAAGTCCCAGTTCCTGGCGGGCGAGGTCTAGCTGGATCGTCCACAGTAATATCGTCGGCATACATAGTCGGCATACAGAAGTAGATGTCTGGCACTGCCGCCCATCGCCACGCAAGTGCAATAAGGGCAATGTTGAAAAAAGATGGCTCAAAGACTGGCTTATGAAACACCACGGTTGGACCTTGTGCATGCCCAGCCAGGGGGATAGACAATGTTCAATCACACAGGAAGACTTCGACGAAGGTGCGCACGCTTCTTTTAACGTGAAGGCAAAGTAAGATGGCAGCTTGTTCGATGCATATGTCCGTACGTAATTAAATATTAGGTAGTGTTACCGCGCAAGCGACGTTGTGGCAGTATAGAGCGGACGTACCAGTGTACATATTGGCAGTTCTATTGATACCTGCGACTGAAAAACCACGCAAGATTGCATCAACGCAATCCACCGAAAACGTTCCAGTGTGTTAGTTCACTAAGCCGTACCGAACTACCGACTGCAAATGTGTCTCCGCATAAAAGAACTATATAAAAGAACTGCATAAGAGAACTATACACTACGGCGCCCGGCAGCTTTCGGTGACAACCTACGTTACTGAAAGCACAACGCATTTGTCGTTGTCGCTCCTGTGCGAGCACCTCACAAAAACAAAAATGGTTGATTTACGTTGACAGATGTCCTCACTATACTTTACAATCATCATAACACTTTGAAAACGTGTTTACTTTAAGCAAGAAGCACCGGCAACAATTACTTATATAATTATTTACAGAGTACCTACATCGCCATATAGGCATTACGTAGGGGGGGAACAAAAAACAGTCAGTACAAAGGAATTCGTTCCAAATACATAAAAAAATAAAAAAGAATCACCGCCGTATTTATTAGAACATAATAATGCATCACAAAATACATATTCGCACACACAGACCATACATATGCAAAAAGAATTTCACAGCATAGAAAAAAATAAATCAATATTTGTCATATTAACCAAGTCGTCACTTCAGCTGTTCCATTCTCTTATTGTTTTCGGAAGGAATGAGTGGAAAAAAGTATTGGATCTGCATTTGAAGGTAGATATCTTTTTGCTATTGTCACAGCGAGTGGATGTGTAGGGGGGGTTGAACAAGGTAGCTATGGCGATTGATTCCTGTTTTAGAGTAATATGTTTGGTGCAGCAGTTTAAGCCATAGCTTCTGTCTACGTACACGTAGCAGATACCATCCCAAAGTGGCCTTCATTTGTGAAACGCTGGCGTAGGGGCTATAATTATTTGAAACAAACCTTGCCGCTTGGTTCTGAAGTTTTTCTATTTTATTTATAAGATATTCGTGGTGGGGGTCCCATACTACGCATGCATAATCAAGTATGGACCTGACCTGCAAAAAATATAAAGTTTCTTTGATTTCGCGCGTCGCCTGTTTGAAATTCCTTCAAAAAAAGTATAACATCCTACTAGCTTTTGCTATGGCCGTGTCAATGTGTTTGTTCCATATAAACGATTTATTAAAATAAACACCGAGATACTTATAATCGCAGTGTGTGTTAATAAGTACGCCATAAATGTTATATTGATGAAATGATTGGGATATTTTCCTTGAGAAGCTTACACTGCAACACTTTTCAATGTTTAAATTCATTATCAATTTTTACACCAGTCCGCTATGTGATCTAGGTCGGTTTGCAAAACGCTAGTATCAGGTTCAGTCGTGATTTCTTTGTATATGACGCAGTCGTGAGCAAATAATTTTATGGTTGATGTAATGTTTTCAACTATGTTGTTTATGTAGATTAGGAACAGTAAGGGTCCTAAAACGCTCCTTTGGGGAGCGCCCGAAATTACTGCTATAGACGTAGATTTCACATTATTTAATACAACAGACTGGGTTCTACCGTCACCCCCGGAAAATCTTTTCAGGCCTGCGCCCAGCAATTTGACGTCATTTCCGGCCGGCCGACTCTCGGGGAAGCCGCAGCGGCAGCGAGCGCAGCGCGGGCGGCGGTGGTGACGGTTCGGCGGCGTGGTGTTGACGGTGTTTCACGTTTGTTGCTTTCCGTTGTTGTTTTGCGGCAATTTCGTTTCCGTGCGTGATGCTGGAGTGATGCGACAATGCCGAATAAGTGTTGTGTACCCGGATGCAGCGGCAACTACAAAACAGGAAAGAAGATACAAGTGTTTTCCTTCCCTAAAGACGCCGACGCTCTCAAACAATGGCTACGCGCCATTCCTAGGAAGGACTTCGTGCCGACTTCGTGCACTAAGGTAAGAATTTGAGATGCTCCTGTTCTTAGCTTGTCGTTGCTTGTTCGGGTAGAAATCACCTATGATGGGAAATACTTGAGCGTGTGGCCGCCGGGCCTCGCGAAGCGCTGACGCCAGCAGCGTTCGCAGCAAGGATGGTCAGCTGCGCTTTGTTCACTAACAGTGCCGTGGTGTCGTCCATTCTTGCAAGCTCTCGGTGGAAGCGCTTCGTGGAGTGCGGTGACATCACGCTCCCGTGTTTCCTTCATGTTGCTTGTACCGCTTAGCGCAGCGCTTTTATTTAGATGCTTGCGAAACGTAGGTAGACTTTGTTTTAGCTACACGGACTGTAAACGCGGTCATGCAAACGGGAGCGCATTTTTTTCTTTTGAGAAGTGGCGTCTCAGACGTTCTTGAAACGTTTTTGCAGGTGTGCGCGAATCATTTCGACGCTTCATGCATTGAGAAGACGACATCGTAGACGGATCCAAGGACAGGGAGAGTTATTGAAGTTGCACTCCCAGTACCACGGTTGCGTCCTGGATCTGTCCCAACGGTATTTTCCGGCTGTCCGTCCTAAATATCAGTACGAGACCAGAGCACGAGAGAAACCCCTGACGCCAAGAGGAGCCGACAAGAAGCCTCCCAACTCGCCCGTGCTGTAGAAAAGTCGCTGGCGTCATATGAAGCGGAGCAAAAACGAGGCCGGTTTTCGTCCCTCGAAGAACTAAGGGCTCGCCTGCAAGGGGTGTCAGTGTCTCCAAAGTGGACTGTGATTCATAAAGAAGAGTGCTCCATGTTTTTGAACATTATCGACTATCGTGAACCTTGTTTGAATGCGTCATTGACCGTGTTTGCAAACCTTGAAGTCTTTGCCTGCTATCAAGGTTCACCAATCAAGAACCTTGGTAGCGCTGTTGTACCAGACTCAGTTCAAAAAGTAAGTTCCTTGTTGGAAATTTTGAACAACTTGTCGATGCTGTCTGAGGAGCGCTGCACTTATTGCCACCTGGCTCAAGCAATACAATCCCTTGTTTGAGCCTTGTTTCCAGTTTTGTATCTCTTTACAAGTTGTTAGCTTTAAAGGTGCTGTACTTTTTCTTTTTTTTTAACTCGAACTGCCTCGGTGCCCACTGTAGCAGTTGTACAGTCCGTTTTGGTACCTAAGCTGTGTACACTTTCCTTGTGCACTCTGTGTACAGACATGTTGTGCACTGTGATTTGTTTTTTTCTTAGATTTTTGTTTGATTTTTTCTCTAGGACATGCACCTACCTGTGGCAGTACAATTACTTTTCTTTCTGTCATTTATCATGCTGTGGACCACAATTTAGTCACCAGTGTTCTTTTGTATTGTATTTTTTGGCAAGTGTTTGAACCTGATACCTTGTGTTGCTACTGCTACTATGATAAACGAATGGTATGTTTTCCTCTAACCTACAATTTAAATGAAAGTGTGCTTTTCTGTTCCAAAGCTCGGGGATGTTTTTTGCTGTTACAATCTGTTTTGTTTTCTGAGTTTTATGTGGCAAGATATTGTGTTTTGTACTTTTGGCATATTTTCAGCATTAAGGGCAACATCTTGTGTTGCCTGTCGTCTGCCTGGACCGAGAACAATGTGCACTGTGATATTTGTACAGACGGCGTCTGGCTGTGATAAATAAATACGCATTATTCCATTCACGATATTCATTATTTCTTGATACCTTGATAAGTTCCCCCGCAACGGTGGCTCAGTGGCTAAGGCATAGCGCTGCTGAGCACTAGGGCGCAGTTTCGATACCCGGCTTGCGGCGGCCGCATTTCTGATGGAGGCAAAAAGCAAAACGCCCGTGTGTACGAGATTTCGGCACACAATAAAGATTCCCAGGTAGTAAAACTTGATCCTGAGCTCTCCCCTACGGCGCGCTTCATCGCCTGCGTTGCGTCGGTCGGCGCGTTAAACCATACAATCAATGGATACCTTGATAAATCGTGCGGACATGGTGTCAAGGCACCTCGCCCGAGTCGGTAGGCGTGAAGGGCGCTCGCGGCTGGCGCAGCCACCCAGCGAAGGGCGGCCGGCCGGCCGGCGCGATGTGACGTCGTCGACGTCACGTCACGTGACGCGCAGGCCTGAAAAGCTTCCGGGGGTGACGGTTCTACCATTCAAATAATTAGGTATCCACTTTTGAGCGTTCTTATTTATGCCTAATTCAGCAATCCAAGAGCTTATGGGACACAGTGTCAAATGCTTTTTGGAAATCTATAAAAACCGCGTCTACATGACTATTGTTATCAATAGCTTTGGATACGAAACGCTGAAACTCTATTAGTTGTGTGTTACAGGATTAACCTGTTCGAAAACCGGGCTGGGGGGGGGGGGGAAGGAGAGAGTAAAGAAAGCGTCGGAATCAAGGAATTGAAATATATTGGTATGTAAAATGTGTTGAAATATTTTGCAACATACCGATGTTAATGAGATCGGTCTGTAATTCTCTCTGAGTTTTTTATCTCCAGATTTGAAAACGGGTGTAACATTTGCTGTCTTCAATTCCTAAGGAATAAGACCAGTTTCGAGGGAGAGTTCATAAGTGATACCTAAATATGGAGCAATAACGTCATGACACTCTTTGAGAACTACTGGGGACAGTCCATCAGGACCATGGCTTTTGTTGCACCTAAGCGGCGTAATAATGAATCGACGCCACTACATCAATTTGATGTCTGGCATAATATTGCTCTGGGGCGGCATTGGTTTAGAAGCGATGCCTACTCGTCAGTTTCACGCGAAAAAACTGATTGAAAATAATGAATTAAACATTCTGCCCTATGGTAGTCTGAGGTCACGGCTTCGCCGTCAACAGTTAAGGCTGGTATAGATATATCTTCTTTTTGGTTCTGTTTTACATACTTCCAGAATGCCTTCAGGTTTTTTTACGTCTTTGCCTAATTTAACAAGAAAATCTTTCGCA